>CM066924.1:2670788-2916730 GCA_033964015.1 Scolanthus callimorphus
CCCCCCCCCCCCCCCCCCCCCCCCCCCCCCCCCCCCAGGCGATAAATAATGACCGATCCCTAAGTACTCTAGGTCGGGAACCCAAAGCAAATAAGGTTAGTGGTAGGGAGATGCGAAACAGGGGTGACTCTCCATACTTAAAAAATGCTTATAAGTAAGCGTCAGTTGCCACGAAGCGTCAAGCAAAGAAGAATCGCGCGCACCCTTTTTGCTACTCATTGGCTTATTACCCTGTGAGCTTGCTCGTCAGGAGTGACTCTCCATACCTTAATAAATGCTAATAAGTAAGCAGGAAGGATAATGTACTATTGTATGAGAAACAAACATTTTCATGAAGAAAGTATTCGCATTAGTAAATTTGTAAAGTAAAGTTTTGAAATGTCAGTTGCCACAAAAAAGCAGGTGTTTCACATAATAGAAAGCAACTTTGATAAAATTCTGGAATTACCTGATTAAACAAATTTAAAACCTCTGCTATTTAGATCATATTATTATTACGGTGGTCCATAAGGGACATCACTTTTTAATGTCGCTTGTTGTGGCGTTGTCAAAAAGGTATTTTACGTACAATTGCTTTTTTAGTTTACAAAACACACAAATGTAGTTTTGATACATTACATGGCTAGCTATTGATATACTTTTGATACACTTCAAATAGTACCCGTAGTTCACCAGATCAACCGTGTGTTGGCATACTCATTCCTGCTTTCCCGTTTGCTGTTTAGGTTTTAAAATTCTTCAGACACGGATGTTGTTGAAACATTTAGAAATTCTAATAAAAAATTAAAAAAAAGTAAGTAAAAAAAAACATATTTAAAGATTTATTGAGGAATTAAATCACTGAATGTTTGAAGACGATACGATGAGAATTTCAGAAGTTATGAAGGAATACCTCGTCAGTTGACCTTAAAAACGTCCAGCCTGAATAGGACTGAGGGATTTTTCACCTAACGATCGACCTAATTTGCTTTTTTGTAGTCCAACCGAGTAACACAATTCAGAACATCTGTTGTTGGTGTTAGAAATAATTCTAGAAATCGAAAGCGCTTCTAGTATTTGCATTTTCGAAGTAATAGTCAGCATTTTTTTTTATAAAAACCGGTTTATTCCCATTAGAGGAGTTTTCAGGGATGGCTCTATATCCAGAGGGCCCATAGG
This sequence comes from Scolanthus callimorphus, assembly GCA_033964015.1. Taxonomy (NCBI): domain Eukaryota; kingdom Metazoa; phylum Cnidaria; class Anthozoa; order Actiniaria; family Edwardsiidae; genus Scolanthus; species Scolanthus callimorphus. The sequence continues at coordinate 2,671,947 of CM066924.1, forward strand.
TCTGCAAACCTTGGAAGTTTCATGCTTTATCAAAAAACGCACAATTCATCCTCTTAACATCCTGACTATTTTCACCACCTGGGCAAGACGGAGAAAAACGTCTGGTCCTCTTTCTCCTTCTGTCTTCTCTTTCCTCCTCGCCTTTCGCGCTCCTGCTCTTCTTCACAGAGCTTTTTACCTGCTTCCTGTTGGTACTGCAAGAACAACCTGAGGGCATCATCTACCTTGTACCTTCTTTAACGCATCTTTCTGCATTGTACGCTGTTCTTTGGTGCAGCCTTGCCTCCATCTGGTTTGAAAAAGGTAACCATAAATCACACCATGCAAAATTCTAAATTAAAAACAAAAAACAAGAAAACTGCTATTGATTGAAAATTTAATTGTCATTGTAATATTCTTTTCTAAATATTATCACATTTGAACCACACTATCTCTATTTTAGAGAAAAGTGCACCTTCGATGTCTTAAATCTCAAGAAAGTAAAGATCCTTTGTTCTGAACTTGCTTTCTGATGATTGATCTTACAAGATGACCTGGTTGAGGTATTTGCAGAGCAAATAGCAGAAAAAAATAATTACTTTTGTGAAGATGAAAAACAAAATACAAAATAAATAGTAACGAGCAAAGGCAGAAAGGCAAGTAGCTACTGCTAGCAATGGCTAGGGGTACTACCTAATTTTTGTCACGGAGGTGCAAATGAGGCATGAAAGTAAGCCCATTCAAATAATGACATGGTCCTTTTGCCAAGCCAAAAATTGCCAAGCCAAAAAAGATCACATGACCAAAATTGAATCCCAAAAATCCCATGACCAAAAGTGAGCCCACAAAAAAATCCATAAGATAACAGTCGAGAAACTCAGCCGCTCAGAGCTTACTCCCACAGAGCCAATATATAAATACAAATTGCCACGCATTTTCATGCCCCAAAAATTCCAGGCAAGATTTTGTTCCCAAAAACATTCCAAGTCAAACTGTACCAAAAAACAATTCGCACCTCCCGGACACAAAAGGTCCACCATGGGGCTATGGACATGATGAAAGGCGAGATGTGCTTCATTTATGAAATGTTCAAATTCTTTTCAAGCAAAAAGTTCAGGCAAAGCTGGATTTCAAATAAAACATTGATTATCAATATTTCTAATGAAGTCCAAAAACAAGCCAGCAGAGGTTTTATTGAAAAATGATTTCATAGACTATTATTATCAGTAGTGAACTAAAGGAGATAGGATGAGAATTGAACAAAATACAAAGTCAGGCCTCCGGCTCTGGTACCTTTAGGGGTTAAAATTCGAAAACTTGCAATTGATGTTTTTCCGCTTAGAGAAAAGATACTAGTAGTAGTACCACCGACAAACACTTATCCGGGAGGAAATTTAATCTCCCTGCATTCACTTCCACTTCGCAAAAAAAAGGAAAACAGAGCAAGATCTCTGCTATCAGGCAAAACAGCCGCCATTGCTGTCAAGTCGAACTGGTTGCGTAACCTTCTCATGTGACTCGTGACGTACCTTGTGACGTGAAAACAAAGATAACCACCTTTTGTGCTTTTTCACCGTCTTCTTCGTTTATTCGAGGACAGGAATTTCTGCGTCGTCAACGAGCTGCGCCTCGATAGCTCTTTCAACTTTATCAACCACATCGCTTTTATCGCCGTCAGAAGAGACAGACGAGGAGCTCATAGAAATGCTGGTTTTGTCGCTGGATTATCAGCCAGGATGTTATCCAGTTCTTCAAGGAAAGGAGGCTTCTTCGGCGGGGCATTTCCTGACCGTGATGCGCCGTCTTTGTAATGACGATACGAGCTAACGAGTGTATGGATACGCGTTTTGCCTTATCCGCATCGCGATCTTCATATCCAGAGGCTTGCAAAAATGTCGCGACTTCTTTCAAATAGGCTTTTTCGAGTACTTCCTTTAGTCTGTTTTGTATGTTATCCTCTCCCCATTTTCCTAATAATATTAGAGTTTCTTCATATGTTCCCACGTCCTCCCCCGTCTCTTCTCAATTGTTTCCGCCGCCATCGTGGTTAGACGAGGTTTAAACTACCTCGCGTTTAAACATGTGTAAAACCTGTTCAGTTGGGTTGCGCGCTTGGTGTTTTAAACATGTTAAATTTTTGGTGTGAATGGCCTGGGGTATAAGCCATCGCACCCCTTGCCACTTAACTTCTACCACCTTAAGCTGACTGAGGTTCATCCCTTCCCAAGATATATACCATTTTTCGTCTGGTGACGTCATCGATGACGTCATATCACATGACTACGCAATGGCACCCCCTGCCACTTAAAAAACTTCACCCAAGTTTGGTTGTCTGGGGTCATCCCTTCCCAGATATACTTTTCTCGTTTGATGACGTCATCGATGACGTTATACGACGTAACCAGGCCGTTGCACTAACCTTGCTACTTTGGCAATTTCACCTTTTCTCATTTGATGACGTCATCGATGACGTCATACCACGTGACCACGTAGTTGCACCTCCCCTTGCCAATTAGATGTTTTCATTTAGGTTCATCCCTTCCAAGATATAAACCTTTTCTCGTTTGATGATGGCCCGAGTGATGATTAATGGCCCGAGGGGAATGCTGTGTCACGGTCAGCAAAACTAGAAAAGTCAATCTCGAGAAGGGAACATTGCTAGGTGACCAAACTTGGTGAAGTTATCTTGAGGCAGGGGGTGCACGGTTCACCAACAGAGCTCACGTGGCATGCTGCCATCAATGACGCCATCAAAACTAGAAAAGTCGATACCTCGATGACAATAATGTATCGATTCGAGCTCCGCTTTTAGGAAGTGCCTAAATCTATATATTACATGCATGAGTTTAGAGCGGATTTCACATAACTGTCAAGACATGTTATGTAATTGCGATTGCTTTGCGTTCTCATTGGCTACTCGTTTTTCTCAGCCATTCAATTCTGTAGGAAATACAATTGTGTAATTACCCCAATTACTCATCAGTAAGGGAAGCGGTCAAAACATCTGTAATCGACGGGGACCGATTTTATCTCGGGAGGTGGTAGGTCCCGGGCTGTACCTACCCACCCGTTTTTTCAATGCCCATTTTCTCCATGCTCAAGTAAGGGAAGTGGTCAAAACATCTGTACTAGAATGGGACCCGATGGGGTGGTGTATACCGCAGCCAACCTTCTTTTAGGAAAAAATAGCCATTTTTAACTGCGAATATCTCGTAAAATAATAAATGAATACAAAAGATTAGCCCAGCACCGTCTTCTTCATAGCGAGAGCAACGCATCCATGCAATAAAATCCAACACCCCTTACTTGAGCATGGAGAAAATGGGCATTGAAAAAACGGGTGGGTAGGTCAGCCCGGGACCTACCACCTCCCGCGATAAAATCGGGTCCCGGTCGAGTACAGATGTTTTGACCGCTTCCCTAAGGGGTGTTGGATTTTATTGCATGGATGCGTTGCTCTCGCTATGAAGAAGACGGTGCTGGGCTAATCGTTGTATTCATTTATTATTTTACGAGATATTCGCAGTTAAAAATGGCTATTTTTTCCTAAAAGAAGGTTGGCTGCGACACCACCCCATCGGGTCCCATTCTAGTACAGATGTTTTGACCACATCCCTAATTGGTTCGGCTTGCAATTGGCTGGGAAGAAAGCCATTTAGGAGCAAGTTGTGATTTCTCTTGATTCTGATTGGCTAGTGATTGCTCAATTACAATTGTTTTCACGACAGTCATGTGAAAATCTCTCTATTTTCTGTTTTAGCGGAGCTCCTTGCGGCGGCCGAGCGGAGCACCATACCTAAGAAAACAGCGTAAAAAAGCAGATTATCGCAAAATATCACTGATAAACCGATTTTTGGACGTCTCAGCAATGTCGGATGTTGTACCTGTTCGTGAAGGGATACGTCACAATAGCCTATTGTGACGTCAAGCATGCTTAACTAACGGGGGAGGGGCGCGTTGTCAAATTTGGCAGCCACAAAAAGACGACGGGCTGGTGAGAAAAAAAAAACGCTCAGAACAACAGCACCTATGGCTATTTCGGCCATGTTGTTCAGTTCCCGTAGCGGCTGAAATAGCCTACAATAAATATTCAGAGGAGAAATACATGCCATGGAATACAAGCATTTGACTCTTGAAATTATTCCAGTTCGAAAACAAGCAAATATTCCTGCTCGAATTGTCTTGTGTTGATTGTCGATATAGCGGCCGCTCGGGAGATGTGTCGTTTTTACACGCTAAACGTTAGTATTATTGATTAGTATTGCTGACAATGGCTGCCGTGGCTGTGGTTTATCCTTTGGCGGGGAGACTCGCGAGAAAGTCATGTAATAAAGTATCATGGCAGCCATCTTGTTGAGCTCGCGAGCTTTGGTCATCAAAAGGGCACAAATCAGTGCGAATCACTAAAAGGCACTCCCCAAGCGTCTCCAAACTTCAGATTAAATAATAGTACAATAATTGACAATTTTTTCGACTTCTCAATTTGGTTCGGCTACAACGAGTTTTTCCCAAGTTTTTTCACTTACGATTGATTTAAGGAGGGCCAATTTATAATACTCCTGTGTTTAATTTAATTTTGTAGAAATTCCCAAGATGTATTCCAGGCTGCAGGGGATGCTTCACAGAGTATTTCACATATAACAGGCAAGTGGAGATCTATCTAGGAATAATTATGCTCTCTCTATCTATTATGTATCAGTCAATTCCAGCGGTGACCATCCCCCCCCCCCCCGGGACACCGTGGGGCATTTGCACACCACTGGGTTCCGTGGGGTGGGGAATTTGGAAAATTTTGCTGGCCCCGGGGTCGGGATTTGGTTTTCGTCAGGGGAGTGGAGAATTTTGGTTCTCTTTCACAATCTTTTAGCGCGTTGAGGTTTGCGAAACTACAACACCAGTTCACTTCCCTGGCCAGTTATAACTATCAATTGGCAGTTACAATGTCCCAGTTACAGAAAATAACGTCGTCACACAAAATAAAATGCCAAGCATGGCCCATATTCATCACTCTAGTCTGTCTAGTTTGAGATTGATATGCCGGGGACGACAAATGAATGGAATTTGTAGCCAAATGGCTACAACCACGAATGGCCGAGAGAAATTAGTGGAGACGTTTGTTGTATGTCACTACTATATTGCAATACCTTAGTAGAAGAAGAATTTCAATTACGATTTGAGACTGACGGACTTGTTTCACTTGTTTACTTATATTTTGTCTCTTTTTCAGAGAGGAGATCTAAAAGTACAGTTTTAAAAACGAATTATAATGCTTATTCGGACAGAATAAATGGAGGTGAAGTTCTGAGTAGAAATATTTTGTAGCGAAGCTTTACGCAGTGTCAATGGAATCTTTGTCTTTTTCTTGTCCTATGGGGGGAGGGGGGGTGATGTCCAATTTTTGTCTTCCCCGCCGTGGGGTATTTTGCACTTTTCCAGCCCCGGGGTGGGGAATTTTTACTTTAAATTTTAGAAATGACCAAAATCCAAGGGGGTGCCCGGGAGGGCATGGTCACCGCTGGAATTGTCATCTTGGTATATTTTGAGGGCCGTTTATATCTTCACTCGACACGAAATCAAGCATTGTCTACTCCTGACATTCTATCATGCGAAATTTCTTTTGTTGGGCGGCCTTGATCCAAAAAATAAATCCGTGCCAATGTAATAAAACAAAAATCCGGAGCATGAAAATTTGCCAGGAATGCAACATTTGCGCAAACTTGCAAGCCTGCCCTCTTGCTGCACCGGCATTCATTGTCAGCATCGACAAATTTCCCACCTGCCCTAAAAACATAACATTACATTGAAGATCAGTGTGACTATGTATGTTATTTTTTTATTATATGTATAAATTATTATTATCGGACTGGGACGAGCCGTTGAAGGGACAAGACACGCTTTTCAACTGCTCCGGCTAACTATGTAAAATACTTTAGTTTCGGAACGATGAACGAGGCAGAATCAGAAGTTAAAACTCAAGAAACAGGTAATTCCAACCATAGGGCTGAAAAAACGGCGTAAAAGATCCAGAACTAGAAGCTCGCAAACAGACATGGAAGACTCGATGAGCAGTGTGATTATAACTAGTCGCTACTGCTGGAAAAGTTACTACCGAAACAGGTAGAGCGTTTATTGGGCTCGACAAAAAGCGCTCGTCTCCAGACAAAAACGTTGGCGAGTCTGATTGCATTCCTTTGCACGAAATCAATCATGCGTTCAGTCGCTGCCACAGAAAATCGTTCAAATTGGGAAATAACACACTGATTTGTATTTCTTACCTCATAAAATTAGTAGAAAACACGAGCAGATTCTTTTTCTTGTGTTTTAAGTTGAACATTTTCCAAATTAAAATATTGAGTTGCACGCATCGCTGACCTCAGTAAAGGAATTCAAACTAAATCGTGAATGTTTTTCTCTGGAAACGAGTGCTTTTTCTCGAGCCTAATAAACCCTCTACCTGTTTCGGTAGTAGATAAGACAATGCTCGCTATAAAACAGTTGGATGGAATGAAGTGAAAAATCTCTATTCTTGAAAACGACAACAAAAATTAAAGGAAAGTTTAGAGTTCTCGCAAGAAGAGATCGTCACCTTGAAAGAATCGCAAGATGGCGGACGAAAAGATGGAGCAAATGTCCAGTCGCATTAGCTTACTGGAAACGAAACTAGCTTACTGGAAACGCAGAAAAAAGCAGAGGAGTGAGATGGAAAGCTTTTTCCGGCGAAACAACCTCCGTTTCTTTGGCATCCAAGAAAGCAAAGACGAAAACATGGGACGAGTTGGAAGACGCTGTAAGAAATTTCATATAGGGAAAAGCCTCAAAGCCGGCCCAAAATTGGCAGCAGAAGTCAGTTCCGAAAGAGTTCACCGTACTGGCACTAAGGAGAAAGGATCGCCGCACCGATAGTAGCTAAGTTTTCTTTCTTTAAAGACAAGGATTAAGAGGTAAGAAGTTTAGCAAAGAACTTAGCCGGCACGAGCTTTGGAGTTTCTGATGATTACCCAAAGAGATTCAAGAGGTTCGCAAAAAAACTCATCCCTGTTTTAAAGAAAGCCAAAGATGAAGACAGGAGGGCTCAACGAACATTTCTCTTATTTAATCAAAACATAGCAAAAACATCTTTAAGAGTACTTGCAACCATTATTAAGCTAATTATTAATCTTCGTGGGAAAAAAACATCCGTTCCTCAAAGCCAGCCAGGGAGTGCCCTTTATACTTTATTCCTAGCCAGCACTCACCTAGAGTAACAAGCGTTGCCAGCCACCATGTGCCTGATGTACTGTTATTTGCCAGCCAGCACCAAAAATGATTAAATGTACTTTTTTTGCCAGCAGCCAGCAAAAATAAAATGTTGCATTGGGATTTGCGAATCGAAACTATAGAACTACTACAATGCGATGCTCTATTCCAATTCTCAAATAAGCAACCTGTATTGAGCTCGGTATAATGTATGAAGATGGGGGAAAACACTACTACTTCCATACACCTGTTGGAAGAATTTGCTCAATTGAACGAATACAAATACCACTCGTGACAACAAACTACTAACCACATTTATCAATAGAAAATGACATGGGATCACAAGAGGCGTCTGCTAGCAGGGAAGACATGGGATGGAACTTGTTTTAATGAGTAGTTCGCACAAACTTGACCAACGGAACCCAGGATTTTTCAAAGTACAAGTAAAACTGGCTGGTATATTCAGAGGTAGCTTCGATTTGTTTTGCTCCCCCCCCCCCTAAAAAGCTATGTTATCGATATCAATTCATTTATTACGAATTTAAGTGAAATAGACACATGACTAGACTACTTATAAATGCACATTTTACAAAGTCAAAATATCATGCACTTGAGTTGCGTGAAGTGCAAGTATAGTGTTACTCGCATAAAGTTCGCAAACCTAAAACAACGTTGAAGGTTCGTAAACATTTTTGCTGTAACACTAAAATGCACATATTTTACCCAAAAAGCCTAAACAAAAATGAAAAAATCGTGCACTTGAGTGGCATGAAATGCAAGTATAGTGTAACTCGCATAAAGTTCGCAAACCTAAAACAACGTTGAAGGTTCGTAAACATGTTTGCTGTAACACTAAAATGCACATATTTTACCCCAAAAGCCTAAAACAAAATAAAAAAAATCGTGCACTTGAGTGGCATGAAATGCAAATATAGTGTTACTCGCATAAAGTTCGCAAACCTAAAAAACGTTGAAGGTTCGTAAACATTTTTGCTGTAACACTAAAATGAACATATTTTACCCAAAAAGCCTAAAACAAAAATAAAAAAAATCGTGCACTTGAGTGGCATGAAATGCAAGTATAGTGTTACTCGCATAAAGTTCGCAAACCTAAACAACGTTGAAGGTTCGTAAACATTTTTGCTGTAACACTAAAATGCACATATTTTACCCAAAAAGCCAAACAAAAATTAAAAAAATCGTGCACTTGAGTGGCATGAAATGCAAGTATAGTGTTACTCGCATAAAGTTCGCAAACCTAAAACAACGTTGAAGGTTCGTAAACATGTTTGCTGTAACACTAAAATGCACATATTTTACCCAAAAGCCTAAAACAAAAATAAAAAAAATCGTGCACTTGAGTGGCATGAAATGCAAATATAGTGTTACTCGCATAAAGTTCGCAAACCTAAAAAACGTTGAAGGTTCGTAAACATTTTTGCTGTAACACTAAAATGAACATATTTTACCCAAAAAGCCTAAAACAAAAAATAAAAAAATCGTGCACTTGAGTGGCATGAAATGCAAGTATAGTGTTACTCGCATAAAGTTCGCAAACCTAAACAACGTTGAAGGTTCGTAAACATTTTTGCTGTAACACTAAAATGCACATATTTTACCCAAAAAGCCAAACAAAAATTAAAAAAATCGTGCACTTGAGTGGCATGAAATGCAAGTATAGTGTTACTCGCATAAAGTTCGCAAACCTAAAACAACGTTGAAGGTTCGTAAACATGTTTGCTGTAACACTAAAATGCACATATTTTACCCCAAAAGCCTAAAACAAAAATAAAAAAAATCGTGCACTTGAGTGGCATGAAATGCAAATATAGTGTTACTCGCATAAAGTTCGCAAACCTAAAAAACGTTGAAGGTTCGTAAACATTTTTGCTGTAACACTAAAATGAACATATTTTACCCCAAAAGCCTAAAACAAAAAAAAAAAAATCGTGCACTTGAGTGGCATGAAATGCAAGTATAGTGTTACTCGCATAAAGTTCGCAAACCTAAACAACGTTGAAGGTTCGTAAACATTTTTGCTGTAACACTAAAATGCACATATTTTACCCAAAAAGCCAAACAAAAATTAAAAAAATCGTGCACTTGAGTGGCATGAAATGCAAGTATAGTGTTACTCGCATAAAGTTCGCAAACCTAAAACAACGTTGAAGGTTCGTAAACATTTTTGCTGTAACACTAAAATGCACATATTTTACCCAAAAAGCCTAAACAAAAATGAAAAAATCGTGCACTTGAGTGGCATGAAATGCAAGTATAGTGTAACTCGCATAAAGTTCGCAAACCTAAAACAACGTTGAAGGTTCGTAAACATTTTTGCTGTAACACTAAAATGCACATATTTTACCCCAAAAGCCTAAAACAAAAATAAAAAATCGTGCACTTGAGTGGCATGAAATGCAAGTATAGTGTTACTCGCATAAAGTTCGCAAACCTAAAACAACGTTGAAGGTTCGTAAACATTTTTGCTGTAACACTAAAATCCCGGGGGGGGGGGGGGGGGCGTTCTCCCAAGTAAGAGCGATAGGGGTGCTCGTCGGACATCGGAAAATATACCCTAAAAAATACCAGGACATAAAAAATCCACCCCCTAAAAAATACCTTATAAACACAAAGGGACCCCTAAAAAATAACCAACAATAAACCTTTTGTTATTGTTTATTGTTTCTCATCTCAAAACAATCGTTTTAGAGCTATAAATCAATAAGAAAACCAAAAAACCGTTTCGCTTGGTTTGTGACTATTTCATTCATTTGCGTACCCTAAAAAATACCATTTATTAGTGAAAGCCACAATGTTTCTCCGATACCCCCTAAAAATACCGGAGAGTCGATTTTGACCCCTAAAAATACGACGAGCACCCCTATCAGGTCGACATGTGAAGAAACCCCCCCACCGGGACTAAAATGCACATATTTTACCCAAAAAGTAAAACAAAAAATAAAAAAAACGTGCACTTGAGTGACATGAAATGCAAGTATAGTGTTACTCGCATAAAGTTCGCTCGTAAACATTTTGCTGTAACACTAAAATGCACATACTTTACCCAAAAAGCCTAAACAAAAATTAAAAAAATCGTGCACTTGAGTGGCATGAAATGCAAGTATAGTGTTACTCGCATAAAGTTCGCAAACCTAAAACAACGTTGAAGGATCGTAAACATTTTTGCTGTAACACTAAAATGCACATATTTTACCCAAAAAGCCTAAACAAAAATAAAAAAAAATTAACTTGAGTGGCATGAAATGCAAGTATAGTGTAACTCGCATAAAGTTCGCAAACCTAAAACAACGTTGAAGGTTCGTAAACATTTTTGCTGTAACACTAAAATGCACATATTTCCCCAATTGGAACTCAATCACAAATAACTAAAGCCGCGGAAAAGAGTGTGGTTTTTAAGGCTCTAGATCCGTAAATGGGTTATGTGCTCCTGGTTATCTTTTTTGCTCCACGGTTATTTGACCCACGGTTTCATTCTCAGATAGCTTGTAAATTATGTTTCGCGAAATTTCGAAAGACTGTCAATTTTTGATCAAATTTTCATATAGAGCACATTGTAGTTAATTTGTTCACTTAGCTAGCATGCTACGCATAGAATGTTTGTTTAGATATGGCCGACATAGCCAGAAAGGCCTTACATGTGAGACTCTAGAAGTTCGTACAAAGTAGAACGATGACTAACATTTGAAAAATACACACTATGGTTGCAAAACATGCTCTACGCATTATTCGGGCTTGAGCAGGATCATCTACAATTATTGTTCAAACTGGTCGAACCGCTTATTATCATTTTGTGCTTTTATCTAAGGGTTGAGTAGCGAATTGTTTTACTTCCCTTACGGTGTGCTAGAAACATCTCAAGCATCCGGAGACTTCTGCTACTAATAACGAAAAATAAAACTTTCGGCAGACTGGCAATACTCCTCTGCCAACGCAAAATATTAATATTCATTTTCACTTAACCACTAACAACGCTAAATGTTGACCAGAAAGGTAATCCATGTACGTCGTAGAAGTTCGTAGAAAGAAGAACGAAGTTATACATCGAAAATACTGGGTGCTCCATTTGATTGACAAGTTTATATTACCGAAAAAAATGTCCCTTATCAAAAGATGCCGTTGTGTAAGCTATAGATCGTTTTCATGTGACGTCATACAGTTCTAACTTTGAAACTACGATCGCTACTTCTTTGTGCTTTTTGTGTCATTTCTAGCTACCTCTAGCGAGTTTCCATGCCAGATTTTAGGAACATCTGTTATTTTGCCTCGAAGATACGAATAAAACAAGTTTGTCACGCAATACTAGTCACGATTTTTAGGAGGCCATAATGTTTTCAAATTCATCCGTATGACAATTAAACTATTCCTGGCTGTTATATAAGTGAATATCTATGTATTAAGCTGGATTTGGGTGAATATTTGTCGTTTTTGTACACTTTTGTGACATTCGTTAATTTGGCGGCCATCTTGGGCACCACTTAGGTGCACCAAGATGGCGGCGCCATACATTCATTGTAAATACATTTGGTATTCAAATGCGTATATCTCGGACACCAAATATTCTATGCGGATAAAACTTGGCAGAATTACATAGTTTTAGTCCTCTTTCAGGTTCATTTAATGAAATGTGTTTTAATCTAGCGAGCAAAGAGCTGATTTAACACTGAAAACGATCTATACATCACACAAAGCAATTAGCACTGCTTCCTTAGATCAATGAATACCCATCTGTTTCCACTGCAGTGTGATTGCTGAAAAAACTAGGGGACACTGCGCGGAAACATCGCAAGCAAGCACAATCCAGAGACCATTCACATGAGGGAGGGTCTCCCAAAAAAAAGCTATTGCTACTATAGATTCAGTTGCCTGACAACATTTCTGTAGGATCTACTTGCAGTTGCTCAATTAACATCATACCAGAATACATGAACGAGGAGCAGATGAAAAGTACCTGGCATATTGCGAACCGTGAATTGAATATTAACTTTAGATTTCTTAAACAACAAAAAGCTTGACAAGTGTGATATGTCGTGAAGTAAAAATCGACTAAACATCAAATGACCTTCGTTGAAGGAGAGAATGCTAGTATATGCATTATGTACTTACTAGTCGCGTCAGAGAAGTTCTTACCTTAGAGACGTCCTGGCTCACTGCGCACCCCTACCTCAATAACAACGGCGTAACTTTACCCACCACTCTGCGGCACCCGGCTTCACTAACTTTGATCAGGAGCCCAATCTTGATACCACAATAATTCGACTCTGCGAAATTGCACAGTGACTATCATCACAAAGACTGAAATACTCGTTTGTGCATACGATCTTGAAAAAGGCAAATACAATCTTACCTTTACGTAAATACATAGAGTGAAAACACAGACTGTACTCTGTCTAAGCTCTGGGGCACTAAATATCTATTTAGCTCGCTATCCTTAGCCTGCGTAGCAAGCACAAATGGAAAGGGGACCACGAGCGAGCGGCCGCCATCAGTAACTTGGCCCAACCGCCTTCCAGACCCTTATTCAAACTGTCATTGTGACAGCCAAAATGCAGTCATTGGTCATTGACACCTGATTGTGTTTCGCCTTTAGTTGCTATGGAGACACAATTTTAGAGTATCTGTAAGTACCGTTTAAATTTACTTTCAATCAAAAACGGGGAAAACTTACCGCCAATTTCCTAATTTTTGACCCTAAATTCGTAATCTTCATGAACTTCTGCAGTTGATAACGCCTTTTAATCGTGTCCAGGTCACGTGATCGTGAGAACTGTTGTCCTAGCAACAAAGTTTTTCTCCTATCTTCGCTAAAATCAAGGCGGACTGCCTTAAAAGGCGATATATTGAAAGAATCGATGCAGTAAAGGAAAATTCCATCGTATTTTCATAATAGGATGAGGTTTTCTGTTCCCCATTTTAAGTTATGTCCCAAAAAGGACAAATATTTCGCACGTCCCTTTAAATTGGTTGTCATGAAAACATAAACTGTCAAAATTTTGCTAGTACAAGAATTAACATGATACAAAGTTTCATTGCTGTAGCTATTTTCGTATTAGAGATATTTGCAATACTATTTTCTGCCCGCGTATAAGCCCCAAGTCAGGCCTTAACACACCTGAGTTTTTCATGTGTTTTTCCTGGTTGCTGAATAATAAAACAATTCGGTTTTCGCATGGTAGTGAGATTTGTCAACGCCTCGAGTTAGTGTTATCCACCTCAGCTTCGCTTCGGCAGATAACACAAACCTCTGCATTGACAAAGCTCACTATCATGCTCAACCTCTTCTAATAAGTGTTAATTATTGGCATTATCCAGATATAGTCCACTATATAGTTTACCATTAAGAGGAGTATCATAATAAAGTAGCAGAATGCAACTACTTATCAGTTTTGTCTGGCTAGTAACATCACTGTATTATATTCTTGAGCTGAATCTACAAAAAGAAAAGAATGCAAACACATGAAAATGAATTCAAATAGTGGACACATGGTACAAGTTTTTTTGGGGCCTTCCCCTCTCTGGTTCAACAAGATATTCAGAATCAGGTGCAACCACTTTGCGATTGGTTTCACTACAGTCATGAAATTGACAGTTATTATGACAAGTTATTTATGTACAATATTATGACAAGTTATTTATGTACAATATTTTTGGGCAATTCCCCTCTCTGGTTCATTATGCACTACTCGGGCTTAATCTTAATCCCCAAATTGATCCAAGTTGAAGAAGACCTGAGTGGGAAATTATTTGTCAGTTCGAGTTCCGTCTTGTGTGCTCGACCATCTACTGACTTAACTATGGCTCGACAAAGGTCAGTTCTTTGAAACTCGCTCTAAAGTCGGCAAATATTCCGTGAAATGGTTGTCAAATACATCTACAAATACAATTACATGCATGGTAAGACTGACAAAAGAAATTAATAAGCTTAACTGTTACTTACCGATAATCTTCTGAAACTTGACAAAGCTTATGTATGCGATCGACAAATCGTGAATGACTCTAAACTCTCTCCGAAACAACTCTCCGATGTTTCACTGACTGACTGACTGAACCCAAAAACGAAGATACATGTGTTATCTTTCAGACTTTCTGCGTAGCTTACTTCCCAAAGATGAAATATATTCTCTTCTCTCTACTTTCTAGCGAGTAGAAACGCCGTGCATGCCACGTGCTTGAAGCTTCACTAGTAAAAATTACGTAATAGGCATCTTCTTCTCTTTGATTGGTCCAAACACAATGGATTGCTCATAGTGGAAGCCTGCAAAGGATTGTGGTTTAGTGTTTTGTTTCAACCACAATCCTTTGCGGGCTTCAGCTTTTCGGGCCCTATATTTCCTTAATGTTGTGAATTAGGGAGCTGCCTTGCTCGCTCGCTCCAGGCTCGCTCGCTGCGGCAGCAAAAAACATCGATGGTTGGAATACCTGGAGTGATGGAAGGTAGCTTGAACAGGGATTAATTGTAGCGAGTCCAAAAGGCTAACAGCCAAATAACTGGGAATTGTTAGCGAGTTCCAAAGGCCCCCAACCGGGTAATATTCTGAAGTAGTGAGATCCGAAGGCCATCTTGCCGAATAAAAACTGTGAAATGAAGTTCGCTTTCTTCTATTCGTCGTATCTGCGTCGCGATCGACTGCAAAATTCTCTGTAAAACCCGGCGGGGTTCGTGTTTACAACGAAATGGAACACTGTTGGTTGAGCCTGCAATATTACAGCCGTCGTTTCTTTTCGTGTGACATGCGCTAGTTACCATATCTCTCCCAACCTCGTCCCCAGGGTCTTCTCGGTCGTTTTTCAAAATCTGAGCTAACCGCCATTTTGAAATAACGACCGAGAAGACCCTGGGAACGAGGTTGTATCTCTCCCTTTCCGTATGAGATCGAGGCTAGTTTCATAACCATTCCACCTCCGTTCGTGAGATCGAGGCAGTTTCATTACCATTCCACCTCGGCCGCTCTTGACATGAATACGCGGCAAAATCACATAGTCAGTCCAAAATCTCTGAATCAAGCTGGCATCCAACCAACAAAGCCACGCGGGACTACTCGCGAATCACGGGATGCGACCCTGATCAGATTAGCTTCGACCGCAATAAACAAGACCATGACAATTCTTCCTGTATGGTGCCCTTCACATTGGACTAGGTGGGGGTGCAACAAATGTCCGGCAAAGGGGGAAGGGGGAGTTTCGGGTCACATTTTCGTGCTACCCTCAGGATCATGATTTCATCGTACAATCACAAAATTCGACATAAATGTTCCTTAGGTAACATTTAACAGTTTTCGGAAGGGGTGCCACAATTTCGACCCAATGGGGGGAGGGTAGGGAGAATTTTGTCCGTCACCTGATTTACCCTATATTTCAGTGATATTAAAGAGTTACCAATAAACAAATCCACGGTAATTCTTCATGAATGGTCCCCTTCATATTTGACTAGATGGGGTGCTACAAACATTCGAAAAGGGGGAGGGGTGAGTAATGGATGAAATTTACATGCTATGCGCTTTTTAATTGCAATTTGATTGTACAGTTACCAAATCAGACATGAATGTTCCTTAGGCAACATCTAACAGTTTTTGGAAGGGGTGCCACAATTTCGGGCCAAGGGGGGGAGGGTAGGGACAATTTTGTACTTTACCTGATTATCTCTATATTTCAGCGGTATTAAAAGAGTTATTGATAAACAACACCATGTCGATTCTTCAATGAAAAGTCACATGTAATGCTTCGAGGTGTAGAAGATATTATTTACCCAGAAAAAGCATCACGAAAGTGTATTCTGCTGAAATTTCTGTGTAGTACTTGCCATCTGGAAATTCACAGTGTTGTAGCAATAATTATTCAGGTCAAAATTAAATAGTTTATTGTGGAAAAACTGAACCAAGTACCACGACGAGAGTCGGCACAGACATTGTACCATCTACATTCATTCGTATCGACGTGGAGCGGTTCTTGGAATTTGTGTCCAACATACTGAACAAAATTCATTCAAATAAGTATTCTTCCTACTACAGTGAAGCAATGTAATTTGCAATTACACTCCAAAAAACTCATTCAGAGATCGTCGCTGATCCGTGACTCGATTTAACAGATTTAAAGCAGTGGAAACTCATAGTCGCATGGAATAGAATGCTACGAGGACTTTGACGCATTGGAGATATGAAACATTTGAATTTTTCAAGGAAAAGCATATCGAGATTTCAAGTATACTTCGCTTACCAACTTGAAATTAACAATGCATTGCAAGTATTATTCAGGTGAAAGTAAATATTTTGTTGTGGAAAAACTGCACGAAGTACCATGACGAGAGTCAGCACATATATAGATATTACACGGTGGCGCGAAGATATGGATTTTATTTTCGAGTGGCAAGAACAATATTTTACGAACAAGCGCAGCGAGTTCTTTTTATTATATGGATTAGAATTGACCTAGCGGCAAAATATTACAAATTGAACAACTCACTTGGTAAAGTCGAAAGTGTTTATTTGTGAAATGCTCCCTCAATCTTTCTGATTCCCAGTGTCGTTAAGAACTAATTCCCTTTTTGTGTTGCTGTAGCTTTCTCTGCCATAATTGATATAAGGTTTTCTCTTTAGAACTAGAACAAAACTTAGTTTTGTGGCTTAAAACTCGGATGACCGAGCGAGCGAAATTTCACTGCAGACGAAGTCAGGAAAACGACACTGCAAACGTGCACATCCGGGACATTCGGTACATTACTTTTTCATATTTTCACTAGTGAAGATATGAAAAATACGAGTGTTTTAGTTTCCGGTAAAACACTGGCATCCATATAATAAATTCTGCTATCCACATTCGTTCGCATCGCCGTAGAGTGGTTCTTGGAATTTATGTTCACATATTGAATATGAACGAGAAACATCAATAGAAATGACCGGAAATGGCTAGAGTCTAATTAGTAGTATTCGAGTTAGGTTCCTAGTATAGCCAGCGCCATAACGAAGCAGATTCAAGGAAGATAAAAACATAGCACTATAAAAACATAGCACTGACGTAAATGGATTGATTTGCAATAAAAAAGTTTCATAGCTGGATGGCTTGCGAAGTTATTGTCACCAGCGGTGATGAAGTCATTGCCTGGAGTGCTGGCACTTGAAAGGTTCAAAGTATTCTCAACTCCCTATATGTGTGTTTCCTGGCATTACGTAGACCGCATTTTCAGTTGATTAGTTTAGAAAAATCCAAGAAATCGCCTCTAGTCTTGGCCGCAATAAATTTGTACAAGCGCAGTTTGCACCAAGCGTAATTATAACCATATCCGCTCTATCACAAAAACATTCAGAAACTTCTAGCTATAAAGAGTGCGCACATCAGAAAATCGCGGACTTTCTGAAAACATACACAATCTTACGTGCAAAGCAGCAAGAGAGATCCTCTCCACTAAACGTTTTCAACCCCCAACAGCTGAGAAAAGAATAATTAGTTGTGGTTTCACCCAAAACCATATCTACGAACTTCCTTTTTAGAATACTAAAGATGTGCGGCTACGCATGTTTCAATTAACAAATAAAACACAGTTTCCGTGACTGCACAGGCTTATGCAAACCTAGATGTGGTTGGGAGAATTCGAGAGCAGATCAGTGGAAACACGAGCCGCAGGCGAGTGTTTGCACCTGCTCGAGAATTCTCCAAACCACATCGAGGTTTGCATAAGCCTGTGCAGTCACGGAAACTGTGTTTTATTTGTTTTATAAAATAATTATCTACATAAATAAATCCGCGTGGACAGGAATAGTAAGTTTTTGGAGCGGATGAGACTCTACATTCTCCATACAGATGAAAAGGCTGCATCAGCCAATCAGAGCGCTCCGTCTATCGCATGATTTGTCAATCTTTCTGATCGGACTGCAAGTTTTCTGAGATGGCGGCAAGCGAAGTGGATTTAAAATGACATTCGTGGCTTAAAATGGAGGCTTCTTCCTTTCAAAACACAAAATAATTACGACAGAAGGTGAACAAAAGACTTCAGTACATGAGCCGTTGTTTTACATATGTGTGTTGGCCCAGTTTCTTCGTCTGTGAAATAATTTCTCCCGAGCAAGAACTTGCATGTGGCAGCGGGAACTGCTTGGAAGAGCGTATTTGAACGCTTTATTTACGGCAAGCATGGAAAAGAAGGAAGGAATCCACTTATTTGTACCTTCTGTTCTTGTCAAACATTATACGAGGATCCAGGATTACTTTTTGGAAGCATTTGTTTTCAAGATCTGCAGAAACGAGACTGAACTTGTGAGACTGTCGCCTTGTGTGCCGAACTCAGCTCAGGTAAAGAAGCGAAAACAATATTATTTCACGAGTCTCATGCTTTATGTGGATTCAATGTCCTTTATCAAATGTATGTCCAAGTAATATGACTTCTTAATAAATGATTTTGCCTAAAACATGTTACTTTTTTCTAAAAGCTTTTTCAAATTACCGGCCCGAAGCTCGCCAGTGGGCGACGTCACAACTGTGTTTGCACAGGGAAATGCAAACACGGCTCTCGACCAATCAGAGCGCGCGTACCATCTAAATTATTTTATAATTAACAAATAAAACACAGTTTCCGTGACTGCACAGGCTTATGCAAACCGAGATGTGGTTGGGAGAATTCGAGAGCAGATCAGTGGAAACACGAGCCGCAGGCGAGTGTTTGCACCTGCTCGAGTCTTTCGAACATAGTAATTGCCTGCCAGGCCTATCACTTGAGGGCTTTCCGCGAGGAGTTTGTTTTTCCTCGCTAAGATACAATGTTCTTGTAACCGGCATTCCATTTAAACGGCACGAGCATATTGTCTTTGTTTGCGGGAGATCTCAAACACAATATTCATGTTTCTTCCTTATGCGAAATGTTTAACGTATTGAAAGAGGAGAACTACAAAAATGCAAATGATATAGAAATTGCTGGAATAATTCCGCAGAAAATTTCTTGTGATCCCCCTTCCAGGGCTTCAGGTTTCGAGAGTTCCCCCCTTTCGCCCACCTCAAAATGAAATGATATCCTCTGTCCGTATGATATCTCGTCCTCAATTTTGATACAAAAGATATATCATACAATTCTATTCAAAAAGTGGTTCCGTCGTTTTGAAAATGCCTATGCCAAGTTATCAAACCGACCAAAACCTCGCAGATTCCAAGGGACCAAAAACCAAAACGAGGCCTTAATTTAGAAGGGGCGAGAAGTGAAATTCTATTTTCAGGTAGCCTACAGTCTTAAAATGCGAAAAATGGTATAAATTGACGACTTTTTATTAGGATACACAACATATACAAGGAGAGATTTGAACAATCTCGTTCCCGTTGAAGCATCTTGATTCCCATTCCCGGTAGAGAAATCTCGTTCCCGGTAACCCAAATCCCGTTTTCCCGGCCTAAAAAAAGGCGAATCCCGGCTCCCGTTTTACCCCTTCAGGACCCTGCAGAAAGCAACCATTTCCCGCGTTTTAGTCATAAATAGGGTCAGGTTGAGTTCTATGTAGTTTTGTTTTCATCGTGAAGCTTCTAAAATTGCTTAATAATAACGCGAAATTGCTAAATAAGTCGATATTCGGCTCACGCGTACAACCGCCAATAATGTGTTTATTATGAGACATTGCGGCTGTCAATTGTCAATTTGATACCCTGGCATCTTTGCATCTTGCTTTTTGCATCTTGAAATAGTGCAAGCCAGGGAAAACAAACTCCCCGCGAAAAGCCCTCGACCAGTGATCGGCCTGACAGGCAATAACTATGTTCGAAACAAGCCCGTAAGCGTGAGATCGACGTTACGAACCGATAGAAATTCATCAGTAGGGCGGCAAATATGACGATTTCGTCATTTGCGTCGTGCACGAAGAATACAAACTACATAACAGACTTTATTTGCTACACACAAAAAAATGCAATGTTTATCTAATTTTTTTCTGAGGCTTGATGAAATTCGTTTATCAATTAAAACAGGGGGACAATCACTATGTTGGAAAGAAATCGACATTACAAGCATAGCAATTCGTCATTTGGTTGCAATAATAACAATTTCGTCATTTGCGGCGTGCATGAACAAACCTACAGGAGCAAGAAATCGTACCGATAAAAGCAGGAATCTCAATTTTTAACATCACAGTTTTCGTGCGCCGGGATTTTACCGAACGGTTTTACCTAATGGGAACGGGATTTTGCGAAAAAAACGGCCGGGAAACGGGATTGGGACCCCCCTTTAGGACCCTGATATCTTGCCTCATTTGGTTGCCTCAGCTGTATCCCTCCGCAAAATATCCCCTAAAATATGGTAATCTTTTCAACCCTCAAAAAGTTTGCAGTTTGAAATTTTGTAATGACCAATTTTTTTTCTCAAGTAATTTTGTCACACGAAATTTCTGCACCTTCTGCCAAGTTCTCGAGATATCGCAAAAGCTATTTATGTCACGCAACACCAGTCACGTATTTTAAACTTGCCGTATTTCACTCGATTTGCACCGTTCTTACCTTTTTGACACGTCAGTATGTTATAAAAGTTCATATTTTACCATTCTGATACTATTCTTATTATTTGGATTGAAAATAGCGTCGTTTTGGAGATCCGATTAATTGGCCGCCATTATGGCGCCCCTCTACTGGGGCTCCAAAATAGCGGCTTCGTACAATTACTGTACAAAATGGCGCACATTCACTTGCTAATATCTCGCTCGGAAAGTGACCAATCGGCCTGAAATTTACCCAGGAAACATAATTTTGTCTATTCTTTATAATTCTATTAGCCATCCAGTGTTTAGAAGTTAATTTAGAGAAATAAATTTCGTCACGTGACAAGTGAAAACCAAGAATATATTTTTCAAGTATCGATAAGTAAAAATCAGTCCGCAACGGACGCCAGACAAAATACAGCGGAAATGTCACATTTACATTATCACGTGCTTTACTATCAAAAGTCCTTCTCGTTGTCACTTTTGTTCGCGCAGTAGCGATTCATCTAACAGTTGGTTCGTTCTGTAGGTACCGGAGCTGACCGGAGCACAGTTGACGTACTTTAATAGAGACAAAGGACTCGAGACAAAAAGACTCCAAGTAACACAAAGAACGAAGCTAACACACAATACAATAGTCTCCGATGCCTACAGAAAGACCCTAGCAATCCCAATAACATGCAACGGAAGAACTAAGAGGATTGTGGTTAGTAGTAGTAAAACAGTCGCAATAGTGCAGATCCCATTGTCCTAACGTACTATTCTACTTTTTCCTGCTCTCAAACCATCAGAACCTGGAAACTATGCCTTTCATGCCAATCAGCCCGTAAAGATACCCCTCCCCCTCTCAATCTCTCTATAGCGCCCGGGTTTTTTGATAGAAATAACATTTCTGGTCTTTTCTCACCTTGGCAAATCTTGTTATTGATTTCTTGAATGTTGTCCTTCAGCGCAGCGAAATCGTCAACATTAAAGACCAGGTCCGTAGTCGTCGCAATTTGTTCCAGCTCCTGTTGGTCAATTTCATTAGTAATACCGACGCAAACAACCGTAGCGCTTCTTTTCGTAATATAAGCCTCATGAATAACGGCGCCTGCTTCAATAGTACTTTTGCCATCTGTAATGAGAACGGCTAAGAGAGGAACTTGGTTGTGACGGTGATGAGCGAATACTTCTTTGTAGGATATCCTGAGTGCTGCTGCAATGTTCGTCCTGCCGTACAAATATGGCAAATCCCGAATCGCTTTTTTAACCTCCTCGCCTGTCTGGTATGAGTTGAGGTTATACATAACAGAGGCGCTATTGCTGAACAATACCAACGCAACGCGCACGTCTTCTGGACCTATCTGGAAACCCTCGACAAGTTGGACGAGAAAGGTTTTGAGACGTTCATAGTTGCCTGGACCGGCGTCCCTAATGCTCCCTGAACTGTCCACGATGAAACATATGTCCATTTGGTGCTTTTACACTCTGAAATAAGATAAGGACTCGTTATCCATCTCTCAAGGCTAACTTGTCATGGTCAACCACCTAGAATGCTTTCTTTTCACGTTACCGCCGTAACACACCTTTACAGGACAGTGGCGGATTCCGAAACGTGGGAAGGGACGGGCTTCATCGCCGAAGGAAGGGACACCAAAAGAAGGGTCGAGTCACCGGCTCATATAGCCTACTTTGTCTGAGGTAAGCTGTGTTGAATATATAACGCTATTCAAAAACCAAAAGCAAATAAACGTTTCTCCCATTTTCCCCGGTTTCTCGCGAGAAAACGATACACAATGAATTGATAAACTGGTACTTCCATTCGTTATAGCAGAGCTTGTATGTACTCCTACACTGGCTCGTATTTCGAGCGCGATCCTACTGAATGGGATCTGGGTCCCTATCGCCAGAAAAACGCGACATCGCTCGTCACCGTGACATGGAGTTTTCGTGACCGCGTGACATGGCTGGAGTCGGATTCAAGATGATAGCCACTCGATTTTCGAAGGTTTTGGGGTTTTGTTGCCCTTTCGGGATATTTTTCCAGAGATTTTATTTTCTATTAAACTCGGTTTTCTTCTGTAAAACTCGCTTTCAAATTTGCCGTGAGTGTCTGAGTCAGCTGACCTGCTGTGGTTGTGACGACTGTGGTCGTGGATTTCGGGACTATTTTCGAGTGGTACAGATAGCACATATCCCGAAGGCCTTTACTGAAGGTTTTTTTAGAGGAACCTAAATATTTCAGGTCTCCAGAAGAACGTGGAATAGTGTACCTTCAAAATGGTGGCTAAATGTCATCTGAACGAACAGTTTCAGAGAAGATTTTGACCGGCGAAGTTGATGGATTTTTCGTACTTTAGCGAGGAACCAAAGGGTTATTTCTCTGTCGGCTTTTTGCAGCTCTAAAAAGGTAAGGCGAAATTTCAAGTTGGACAAGCATTTGTGTTTTATTAGCTTCCTGGATAGATGAAAATGCAGTTGTGATACGAACATTTTTTCCACAACCAGAATATTGTTTCTGCGGACCGATTATAAACTATACATGATAATCTCCGATCGTGAATTCTCCATACAATCCTCTGTAAACGTTGAGCTTTCGGGCACTAGTTTTAGATTTCAAAATGTAACTCGTAAATGGACTTAATTCACCAATATTTTTTGCTGGCTGTCTTACTCGGTAAATAAATAAAACTTTGAAATACGAACAATTTTTCCCGACTGTCATAAACGCGAGTTATGAGAGAAAATATGTTTTTCTCCATACATTTCTCTGTAATCAATTTTGAGCTTCAATTCGCCTCAGCCGGTTGCGTGACACACGGGATGTCGCGTTTTTCTCGCGATCTATTTAAAAATCTGCGCTTTTGCACAGCGTTTGCATGCTATGGGAAGGTGTGATTTAGTTGCCATGGTAACGAATTATAACGCCATTACATGTTCCCCTTCCCGCTGGTCTTTATCTTGATCAGTACCTGATGCTGCTGTTGGAGTGACTACCGTTTGTGAAATATCTGAAAAACGACAAAGTTAAAAATAGTTTAGACACAAAATGTATAATGAGCATTCATGTTTTCAGCAGCACATTTGAAAGAACGAGTACCAACTTGTATATACCTGTTTAACAATGGCATTTTAGTCCCTTCTTTACAAAAGCCGATCAGAAAGCCCTAGCATTCATATTATAGCAGGGACGTGTGAAGAGATGGACTGGCAACTGAATATATTAATTAATTATCGCGCATCGATGTTCGTTTCGCTTCAAGGCTAATTGAGTTTTTGTTAATCCGGAATCACCTAGGCAACTGTCTGTCAACTCACGGTGTATCCTGGGTCGAGTGCTTCTAGTCACAACAACAAAATGGCGGACGAAAGTGAAGACCTATTCGACTTCGATGAATCGTTCTGTTTAGAGCTTGAAGATGACTCGGATTGTGAAATTTACGAACACGAAAGTGACAAGGATTGGGATACACTGGAATTTGAAGAAGTAGAGCCGCATGAAAAGCCATTCGTTTGCGACTTCTGTTCCAAGCGCTTTGTCACTCGTGGATGGCTCAGGAGGGTTTACCGGAGCCGTTCCTCAAAAAATCCGTTCCCCATAAAGAAAATCTGCTGGCTGGAAATTACGAATCTAGAGACCTTCCTGGCTGAGATTTTTAACATACTGGTTCCCGGCTAGGAAATTTAACCAATGTTACACGTCCTGGCTGGATTTCTTAACCGCATGCTGGCTGCTCGCTGTTGGCTGTTGTTGCGTGATGTTGACTTCATTATTAGCTGGCAAGTACCTCACTTCCGCCGGCCGATCTAGCGAAAGTAAATTATTAACGAAACACAATCAGATGTCAATGACCAATGACTGCAGTTTTGGCTGTCACAATGACAGTTTGAATAAGGGTCTGGAAGGCGGTTGGGCCAAGTTCAGGATGGCGGTCGCTCACTCGTGGTCCCCTTTTCCTTTAAGCTTTATGCTTGCTACGCAGGCTAAGGATAGCGAGCTCAATAGATATTTAGTGCCCCAGAGCTTAGACAGAGTACAGCCTGTGTTTCACCCTATGCATTTACGTAAAGGTAAGATTGTATTGCCTTTTTCAAGATCGTATGCACAAACGAGTATTTCAGTCTTTGTAATGTTAGTCACTGTGCAATTTTTCATAGAGTCGAATTATTGAGGTATCAAGGTTGGGCTCCTGATCAAAGTTAGTGAAGCCGGGGTGCCTTGGGTAAACGTGGGTAATTATTACGCGGTTTCTTATGGAGGTAGGGGCGCGCAGTGAGCCAGGACGTCTCTAAGGTAAGAACTTCTCTGACGCGACTAGGAAGTACATAATGCATATACTACAACTGTAGCATTCTCTCTTCAACGAAGGTCATTTGATGTTTAGTCGATTTTTAATTCACGACATATCTCACTTGTCAAGCTTTTTGTTGTTTTAAGAAAATCTAAAGTTAATATTCAATTCACGGTTCAAAATATGCCAGATACTTTCATCTGCTCCTCGTTCATGTATTCTGGTATGATGTTAATTGAGCAACTGCAAGTAGCTCCTAATGAATGTTTGTCAGGCAACTGAATCTATAGTAGCAATAGCTTTTTTTGGGAGATCCTCCCTCATGTGAATAGTCTCTGGGATAACCCTGTGTTTGTGCTTGCTTGCGATGTTTCCGCGCAGTGTCCCCTAGTTTCTCAGCAATCACACCGCAGTAGAAAACAGATGGGTATTCGTTGATCTAAGGAAGCAGTGCTAATTGCTTTGTGTGATGTAGTTTACACAACGGCATCTTTTGATAAGGGACATTTTTTCGGTAGATACTAAACTTGTCAATCAAATGGAGCACGCAGCATTTTCGATGTATAAAAACTTCATTCTTCTTTCTAGGAACTTCTACGACGTACATGGATTACCTTTCTGGTCAACATTTAGCGTTGTTAGTGGCTAAGTGAATGATTATAATATTTTGGGTTGGCAGAGGAGTATTGCCAGTCTGCCGAAAGTTTCTTTCCTTATTAGTAACAGAAGTCTCCGGGATGCTTGAGATGTTTCTAGCACACCGCAAGGGAAGTCAAACAATTCGCTACTCAACCCTTAGATAACAAAGCACAAAATGATAATAATAGCGGTTCGACCAACTTGAACAATAATTGTAGATAATCCTGCTCAAGTCCGAATAATGCGTAGAGCAGTGTTTTGCAACCATAGTGTGTATTTTTAAAATGTTAGTCATCGTTCTACTTTGTACGAACTTCTAGAGTCTCACATGGAAGGCCTTTCTGGCTATGTCGGCCATATCTAAACAAACATATGCGTAGCATGCTAGCTAAGCTAAGTGAACAATATTAACTACAATGTGCTCTATATGAAAATTTGATCAAAATTGACAGTCTTTCGAAATTTCGCGAAACATAATTTACAAGCTATCTGAGGATGAAACCGTGGGTCAAAATAACCGTCGAGCAAAAAGATAACCCATTTACGGATCGAGAGCCTTGAAAACCACACCCTTTTCCGCGGCTTTAGTTTTTTGTGATTGAGTTCCAATTGGGGAAATTTGTGCATTTTAGTGATACAGCAAAAATGTTTACGAACCTTCAACGTTGTTTTAGGTTTGCGAACTTTATGCGAGTATCACTATACTTGCATTTCATACCACTCAAGTGCACGATTTTTTAATTTTTGTTTTAGGCTTTTGGGGTAAAATATGTGCATTTTAGTGTTACAGCAAAAATGTTTACGAACCTTCAACATTGTTTTAGGTTTGCGAACTTTATGCGAGTAACACTATACTTGCATTTCATGCCACTCAAGTGCACGAGTTTTTTTTTATTTTAGGCTTTTTGGGTAAAATATGTGCATTTTAGTGTTCAGCAAAAATGTTTACGAACCTTCAACATTGTTTTAAGTATGCGAACTTTATGCGAGTAACACTATACTTGCATTTCATGCCACTCAAGTGCACGATTTTCTTTTATTTTAGGCTTTTTGGGTAAATTGCATTTTAGTGTTACAGCAAAATGTTTACGAACCTTCAACATTGTTCTAGGTTTGCGAACTTTATGCGAGTAACACTATACTTGCATTCACTCAAGTGCACAATTTTTTTTATTTTAGGCTTTTTGGGTAAATTGCATTTTAGTGTTACAGCAAAAATGTTTACGAACCTTCAACGTTGTTTTAGGTTTGCGAACTTTATGCGAGTAACACTATACTTGCATTTCATACCACTCAAGTGCACGATTTTTTTTATTTTTGTTTTAGGCTTTTCGGGTAAAATATGTGCATTTTAGTGTTACAGCAAAAATGTTTACGAACCTTCAACGTTGTTTTAGGTTTGCGAACTTTATGCGAGTATCACTATACTTGCATTTCATACCACTCAAGTGCACGATTTTTTAATTTTTTGTTTTAGGCTTTTGGGGTAAAATATGTGCATTTTAGTGTTACAGCAAAAATGTTTACGAACCTTCAACATTGTTTTAGGTTTGCGAACTTTATGCGAGTAACACTATACTTGCATTTCATGCCACTAAAGTGCACGAGTTTTTTTTTATTTTAGGCTTTTTGAGTAAAATATGTGCATTTTAGTGTTCAGCAAAAATGTTTACGAACCTTCAACATTGTTTTAAGTATGCGAACTTTATGCGAGTAACACTATACTTGCATTTCATGCCACTCAAGTGCACGATTTTCTTTTATTTTAGGCTTTTTGGGTAAATTGCATTTTAGTGTTACAGCAAAAATGTTTACGAACCTTCAACAGTTTTAGGTTTGCGAACTTTATGCGAGTAACACTATACTTGCATTTCATGCCACTCAAGTGCACGATTTTTTTTTTGTTTTAGGCTTTTTGGGTAAATTGCATTTTAGTGTTACAGCAAAAATGTTTACGAACCTTCAACATTGTTTTAGGTTTGCGAACTTTATGCGAGTAACACTATACTTGCATTTCATGCCACTCAAGTGCACGAGTTTTTATTTTTGTTTTACTTTTTGGGTAAAATATGTGCATAGTGTTACAGCAAAAATGTTTACGAACCTACAACGTTGTTTTAGGTTTGCGAACTTTATGCGAGTAACACTATACTTGCACATCACGCCACTCAAGTGCATGATATTTTGATTTTGTAAAAAAGCTGCATTTAATAAGTAGTCTAGTCACGTGTCTATTTCACTTAAATTCGTAATAAATGAATTGATATCGATAAACATAGCTTTGAAAAATCCTGGGTTCGGCGTTGGTCAAGTGCGAACTACTCATTCAAGTGCGAACTACTTATTACAAGTTCCATCCCATGTCTTCCCTGCTAGCAGAGGCCTCTTGTGATCTCATGTCATTTTCTGTTGATTAATGTGGTTAGTAGTTTGTTCTCACGAGTGGTATTTGTGTTCGTTCAATTTAGCAAATTCTTCCAACAGGTGTATGGAAGTAGTAGTGTTTTCCCCCATCTTCATATATTATACCGAGCTCAATACAGGTTGCTATTTAAGAATTGGAAATAGAGCATCGCATTGTAGTAGTTCCTATAGTTTCGATTCGCAAATCCCAATGCAACATTTTATTTTTGCTGGCTGCTGGCAAAAAAGTACATTTAATCATTTTGGGTGCTGGCTGGCAAATAACAGTACATCAGGCACATGGTGGCTGGCAACGCTTGTTACTCTAGGTGATAGGTGAGTGCTGGCTAGGAATAAAGTATAAAGGGCACTCCCTGGCTGGCTTTGAGGAACGGATGTTTTTTTCCCACGAAGATTAATAATTAGCTTATTAATGGTTGCAAGTACTCTTAAAGATGTTTTTGCTATGTTTTGATTAAATAAGAGAAAATGTTCGTTGAGCCCTCCTGATGGCTCACTCGACATTTGACTTTGAATCACGGCAAGCTTCATCTCGACATTTTCGCCAAAATAACTCTGCTATGCCACGCTTTTATAACTAAAGAATCCAAATATATAAATCGGGGCTTCCTAGAGGTGTTTTTCAAGACAAAATGTGTTCCGTAAGTGACCTAATGCTTGCATTGTGGATTTTCCCTTCGATCGGTTTGTTGTCAAGCGGCCGGCTCAAAGCCAAGCATCCAAATTCTCCTTATTTCTCGCTTCATCTCGATATTTTCGCCAAAATAACTCAGCTATGCCACGCTTTTATAACTAAAGAATCCAAATATACAAATCCGGGCTAGCTAGAGGTGATTTTCAAGACAAAACGTGTTCCGTAGCGGTATAAATGATCCTGTTCTGTAGAGATATTTGCTTTTAGTCGCGATGAACTCGATGTTATGCTGGATTTTCTTCGCCAAAACAGGAAAACTGATCTTGCTTCTCAGTGCATTTAATACAAATGATATATATCATAAACTCCCCTTGATTGATCTTGTGAAAATGAGGCTTTTTACTTGAAAAATTGAAAAATCGCGCGTCTTGTCCTCTCAGCTGTTCTAGTCAGTCAAAGGCACCGTCCACACTACGCCGGCTAAATTTGAAAACGGCTAATTTGCCTCGAAAACGGAACAAATATTTTCTGTCCACACTACGCCGGCTAAATGTGAAAACGCACAAGAACGTCAGCTAAGCGCATGTGCGAAAAAGAAAAACGAGAGCCCGCGGTCATAATTTCCTCACAGACGTGTGGTACGACGTCATCGTTTTCGAAAAGATCCGTTTTCGCCGTCCACACTAAAACGCGTAGCCGGCGTTTTCAAATTTAGCCACTTTCGGTAGCGTTTTCGAAAAGCTCCGTTTTCGGTGGGAAATTTAGCCGGCGTAGTGTGGACGGAAGGCACAACCGTATAAAAAATTAGCCGTTTTCAAATTTAGCCGGCGTAGTGTGGACGGGGCCAAAGTTGTGAATACTCACTGAGAGCCCGGTCTCATGGGAATGGCGCGAAACAAGGATTTTGAACAGCTTTAGCCAATCAGAGTGCGTCATTCGCCTTTAATATATTCAGTTGCTAGTCCATCTCTTCACACGTCCCTGATTATAGTAATACCGTGATCGCCTCGGTTTCTTTTGTTCTCGAGGGACATTTTTAAATTTAGCTAGTATTAAAATACTAGCTAAATTCTCTCATTATAAATGCAAGGGAAATTTTGTAGACAAAAGAATCCTTTGACTTTTACCAAATTTCCATCTCTTCCAAATTTCCCTCATTGCTAATGCAAGTAAAATTTAGTAAAAGACAAAGCATTCTTTTGTCTACTAATTTTCTCTCATTATGCAAGGCAAATTTAGTAGACAAAAGAACCCTTTGTCTTTTACTAAATTTTCTTGCATTTTTATATTTTTCTTGCTGTCTTCTCGCTCACTCCTGTTCAGTTATAGAGCTGGTAGTTATTGCAGATAGTCCGACCAAAATCGTCAAGCGCAAAGTGTCCGAACAATTTTCAGTTATGTTCAGCCAATTTCCCAACAGAGACAACGTACCAAAAAAAAATTAATGGACAGATGTCACAAAAAACGCAACCACTGCACCACGAGTGATCATGAAGGAGTAATGAAAAAAAGGAGAAAAAAAGGTATGTATTAGGGACCGGGAGGGGGGGGGGGCAGTGGCGGATTTAGACCAGTGCAACGGCTCCTGTCCGCTCCTGTCATGGCTCATAAAAATCAGAATGGAGCACACACTGGCCTAGCGATCGTGCCTAGCTAGCTACTGTTTGCGTCGCCTGTGAAAATGGATTCTAACGCGGAAGAGAGTCAACGCCGATCTTCTCCGCGAATTTTCTCTGCTCGGTGATGTTGAAAGAAAATCTCAACGTTCTTGATGAAAAGATTAGGAGAATATTGGTTATACAACACAAATGCACTGTGTAGTCACACAGTACATTCGTGCGATGATGAGTTTGAAGAGTTGCAGTTTCCAAAGCCAAGAAGGCGCCTAGAAAAGCATTTCTGCGTGAGGTAAGTTACAGCACAAAAACATCTTTTCCTAAATACCTCTGCAGTTCACAATCCATAATCCAAGGCAAAAAATGCGAATTTATCCCTCGAATCCATCCTTGCAACCTTCTACAAACTTAAATCATTTATCGTAGTCGATATTAAGGTTTTAAGAAAAGTGTTTTCTAGCGTTGTTGCTTCTCTAAAACAGCAGCAAGTTTCAACCATGTGTTGAGTAGCCGAATGCTTGTAGTGAAGTCTGACGTAATGTCGCGTACGTTACAAACGTCACGCATACAGAAAGAGGCTACAAAATGTCGGCAAATGCCACATTTAGTGTCGTTCGGATAATTTTTGGAGTGTTCCCGTGTAGTATATACTAAAACAATTATTCTCCTCAGGCTCCTCAGGCTCAATATTGTCATATCATTGAAGAATCAACTTTAGACAGCATAATATAAATTTGTGCTTTCCGCTGTATTCCAATAAATGATCGTTTAGCCGAGTTAGGATTATCGGAATATTGCATTTTTATCCTTTTGCGCGGTGAAGTTACAAATTGGTTGAAATGTAGGGCGCCTATCGGAAAAAAGTGCAGTCAACAGTGAATGCATGATTCATATCATGAATCCACTATAAATCCCTGAGTGAGTTTTGAACTCACGACGATCTTGATTGTTAGAAATGTGCATGAAATTAAACACAGATTTCTATAGATGTTCGTACAGGTTAGTGCACTATCGAAAACCACGCGCGGGCATTATACTCTTAAACTACATGTAGGATTCGCGGGGGAGGGGGGATCACATAAAGAATATCATCTATTAGTATAAACCAACTAATGGTCTATTACAAATTCTGCATTCTGATTGGCTGAGCTACTAATGTTCTATTAGTGATAGACCGTGCCTGTCAAAACCACCACCTTTCTTTGCAAGAAAACTTGATTTTTTCAACATAAAATATGGAATTTATTGTAAAAACCGACCAACTAGTTGGTTTATACTAAAACAATTAGACCTCTCGTCCTCATGTGCTATGATATCAATATACTATTCGGCCTTCGGCCTCATGGTCTATTCATCATAGCACATTCGGCCTTGAGGTCTAATTGTTAAATATAGTCTTTGGCAACTCGCGCAACAAAGACGCTACCTTCGCACCGTTCACAAGAAGAAGTGTATCTTGGCGAGTATAAAATAATAACGCTATTCAAAAACCAAAAGCAAATAAACGTTTCTCCCATTTTCCCCGGTTTCTCGCGAGAAAACGATACACAATGAATTGATAAACTGGTACTTCCATTCGTTATAGCAGAGCTTGTATGTACTCCTACACTGGCTCGTATTTCGAGCGCGATCCTACTGAATGGTATTCTGGGTCCCTGATCTATTTAAAAATCTGCGCTATTGCACAACGTTTGCTATGGGAAGGTGTGATTTAGTTGCCATGGTAACGAATTATAACGCCATTACATGTTCCCCTTCCCGCTGGTCTTTATCTTGATCAGTACCTGATGCTGCTGTTGGAGTGACTACCGTTTGTGAAATATCTGAAAAACGACAAAGTTAAAAGTAGTTTACACACAAAATGTATAATGAGCATTCATGTTTTGAGCAGCACATTTGAAAGAACGAGTACCAACTTGTATATACCTGTTTAACAATGGCATTTTAGTCCCTTCTTTACAAAAGCCGATCAGAAAGCCCTAGCATTTATGTTATAGTAATACCTTGATCGCCTCGGTTTCTTTTGTTCTCGAGGGACATTTAATACTAGCTAAATTCTCTCATTATAAATCCAAGGGAAATTTAGTAGACAAAAGAATCCTTTGCCTTTTACCAAATTTCCCTCTCTTCCAAATTTCCCTCATTGCTAATGCAAGTAAAATTTAGTAAAAGACAAAGGATTTTTGTCTACTTAATTTCCCTCATTACTATGCAAGGGAAATTTAGTAGACAAAAGAACCCTTTCTCTTTTACTAAATTTTGTTGCATTTATAATGCGGGACATTTGGAAGCCAAAAGCTCTCGTCTTCAACTTATCCTTCTCTAACTTGTTGAGAGAATATAGTTGACGACAAAACCCTTTTCTTCACTGTGCATATAGGACGACTCGCCAGATGGAAACCTTTCCAATCTCGCTAGCTCTAGTCAACGTGAGCTCCACTTACATCCATGTGGGATGGCTACTTTCGAAACGCGCATGTTGCTGTTCAACTTTTCATTTTAACCTCAAATTCTTAAACTTTTTTTTTTCGCCTTCTCTCATGCTCTGCAGTTGGTGGTGTTGTTTGGGGCTGTCTTCGAGCTCACTCCTGTTCCTCAGTTATAGAGCTGGTAATTACTGCAGATAGTCCGACCAAAATCGCAAAGCGCAAAGTGTCCGAACAATTTGCAGTTATGTTCGGCCAATTTCCCAACAGAGACAACGTACCAAAAAAAAAACAATAATGGACAGATGTCACAAAAAACGCAACCACTGCAACACGAGTGATCATGAAGGAGTAATGAAAAAAAAAAAAGGAGAAAAAGAGGTATGTATAAGGGACCGGGGGGGGCGGGGGGGGGGGACGGCTTTCTGAGGCAAATGCTACGGCCAGATTTGAGCGTCTTTTTTAATTTGTCCTTCTTAGTCGCTTTGATAGCTCCTAATTCTTTTTATTCTGGTCTTCTACATTTATTTATCCTATACGCTAAACATAATTTTCTACGTTATGATTGCCGCTCTCAGTTAGACTTTCCAGAATCGTTTGTCGCTTTGCATAATCTCCGTTGCGAGCGAGCGCCGAATTTCATCGATTGATCTTCGACAAGCCAACGACGGCGTTCGTTGCTGCCGAGACATGATACTATATATTTAGCGACTTTGTTGCTCCTATTGCATGCTAAAAATAATAATTCCAGCACCCGTTGCTGGGGGTCTTGTTACTATTTTTGGTGAAACGGCTCCTGTCCGCTCCTGTCATGGCGACTAAAAATCAGAATGGAGCACACACTGGCCTAGCGATCGTGCCTAGCTAGCTACTGTTTGCGTCGCCTGTGAAAATGGATTCTAACGCGGAAGAGAGTCAACGATCTTCTCCGCGAAGTTTCTCTGCTCGGTGATGTTGAAAGAAAATCTCCACGTTCTTGATGAAAAGATTAGGAGATTGGTTATACAACACAATAGTCACACAGTACATTCGTGCGATGAGTTTGAAGAGTTTCAGTTTCCAAAGCCAAGAAGGCGCCTAGAAAAGCATTTCTGCGTGAGGTATTAGTTACAGCACAAAAACATCTTTTCCTAAATCAAATCCGGCTGAGTATGACTATGAAGAGTTTAATTTATTTCAGTTAAACTGTTTGAATACAGCTTGACA
Organism: Scolanthus callimorphus; assembly: GCA_033964015.1. Classification (NCBI taxonomy): domain Eukaryota; kingdom Metazoa; phylum Cnidaria; class Anthozoa; order Actiniaria; family Edwardsiidae; genus Scolanthus; species Scolanthus callimorphus. The sequence goes on from CM066924.1 coordinate 2,705,838, forward strand.
TGGCTTGAGATGAAGCTATTCATGTTCTGGCCTTTTTCCTTCAAGTAATAGAAGCATGCAACCAAAATATTGTCATATCATTGAAGAATCAACTTTAGACAGCATAATATAAATTTGTGCTTTCCGCTGTATTCCAATAAATGATCGTTTAGCCGATTTAGAATTACCGGAATATTGCATTTTTATCCTTTTACGCGGTGAAGTTACAAATTGGTTGAAATGTAGGGCGCCTATCGGAAAAAAGTGCATTCAACAGTGAATGCATGATTCATATCATGAATCCACTATAAATTCCTGAGTGAGATTTGAACTCACGGACCACAGCCGTTACGAGCAATTATTATAGACTGAACATGCGCAGTTGGTGCTTCGAATATTTTCACCACAGGTAGCCCACACCGGTCGTGACGTACGCTATGACGTTTCAAAACATCTGACCGTGTTCAACAAAACCTGTGATTGTGACTCCCATGAGACTCCGATCGCCAAAAGCACGTTGTTTCAAGGTATAATGGAGGGACTAGCATGGAGGGAACTGCAGAATTGGATGTTTCTGGCATTTCTAAGCAGTATTTTCGCTTTCTATTGAAACTGCTTCATTTTTAACTAAATCGGAGCGTGGAATTTTGCATCGTGTTTAACCGACAAGACAGAAGAACCAGAAGTTTTCCAGAGAAACTAGCGCAATGTCCTGTTATCTTCAGCCTATTGACGAGAAATTAAGACCAGAATTCGGGATGTACAATGACTGGATTCATCTTTAGGTCAGTCTTAATTCACTGTACTTTTCATATCCTTTTCACAGATTAATTTCGGTGTATCTTTCGTGAACAAATGTTTCCCTTCCCTTTCGAATTTCAAACGTTGTTGGGAGAACGTTATTGAATGTGGAAGGTCTTGTGCTGTCAAATGTAAGTTGTCAGTCTGCAGAATAATCAACAACAGACCCACATAAGCTCCCAGAGGTGGCTGAGAGGTATTTCTCTTTTTGCAACTTGATTTTGAATATGAAGAAAACCCAAAATTCACAAAATACTCACTAGTTTTGCCCAAGGGCAGATCAAGGGGGGACCAGGGGGCCGCAGCCCCCCTTTTTCGGGAGATTTTTCCGTACATTACTGTATTTGCTGAAAACATCAGTGAAATGCAATGGTTTATCCTGCATAAACACTTGATATCTTCACACTGTGAAATAACATGTTATTTCATTTGTGTTTGTGTGAAGACTCTGGCCTGTGCTCGAGCTGGTTGTTATGTGTTTAGCTCCTAAAAGACGTGGTTGACTTGACTGGGATGTTGAGATCTTCCTCCTTTTAACTTTGGAAGTGGGTAGACTTAAAAGATATTAGCTTTGGTGCAACTTTTCCATTCATTGTGCACTGAACGGTACGTCCTCTTGATACCATTGAATTGCCTGTGCATGGACTCTGCCCCATTCTCTCCTAAGAACCCAAGGGCTAGACCCAATTTCTTTAACTGAGGGACATGATCTTCCAGGAAGTACAGCTTTGGGGGGGGGGGGGATATTTTCATATGGGAGGCTGTCTCTGTGTTTCTGGAGAAATTCGGCAATCTGGGCCTCAAACAAATAGAAAACTCTGAAGGAACCTTCCTGGCACATCCTTGGAAGAGCAATCATATACATCCTCAGTTTAAACAAAAAATATTCACCTATATATCAATGGCAAGATTTAGAATGGACTAGCAGGCTATGGCAAAAATAACTTATTAAGCAATGGTCTGTATAAGAACTAGACAAGCCAACAGCAATGCATGGTGGAATGCAATTATTTTCTATTGAAAATATAGATTTTCATTTCCTTAGACACAAAAATCAGTCAAATTACTATGATAGAGATTTGTAAATTACTATGATAGAGATTTTTCTGCAGCTTTGTAAGGAGACATTATCAACAACAACAACAATCTTATTCATTCTTGAAGCTTAAATGATTTACAATTTCAATTATGAAAATGAGAAAAAAGAATAACTCGCAAACAGGATATGCATTTTTTTAAAAGACTTTGTATGTGGGGAACCACCCTTCCCTGGGGAACCTAGCATAAAATCCCCATTTTCCCTCCTTTGGTCTTCTGTAATCTGATTGGTGTCTGAAATTGTGGCTGCATTTTTTTGTTATTGTTCAGTTTAAAAGTTATGAAGCTTTGGAAATGTTATATATTTTCATGGGGTACTCCACTGATTTTTGGGTAGGGATGTGCCACCATGGTCTTGAAAACCTGACCTTATGAGACCAAAAATCCTTTGTTTATTAGTACCCTACCATAAGACCTACAGTAAATGAGTTAAAATTGTATGTATTTACCCTACAGCAGACCTAAAGTTAGTCAACAGGGTGGTGATCAAAGCAGCATTTTGTTATAATAATGTAAAGGCTTTTAAATAAACTGTCTTTGATGCTAGATGCAGCACAACATTGGTCGAAATTTGTTTGTAGGGTAGCCATACTGAAATACATACCCTTTCAGAGACCAAACAAGCGAAAAGCGATACCTATATATATATATATATATGAGGTAGTCCCCCCCCCCCCATTCACGCACAAAGTGAAAAGGCTGGTTAGTGAAATATGTTTGATGACTTACATTTTCATTCACAAAATATGATATCATTGAAATAGTTGTTTTCTTACCCAGGAGCCACCAGTCTGTAAGCATATGATGGAGGTATTTCCAACAGCATGTTTTTTGTCTACTGTACAATGACAACAGCAAGTCATATTCAACGTGCCTAGTGAAGTATTTTCGTACTATATCGCTGAGTTGGCATGGATCACACCCTCTGGTACAAATGTATGTGCTGGATAATGTGCTGGGGTGCAGCTTGCTCCAGAAACTGGAACTCTAACTGGCAGAGGGCCTGTACAATGGTCATCGTGCAAATGGGGACCAGAGAGGATTACATATTCATTACACTTTGTACATGAAACATTTAAGTTCAGTCAGCACTTCATAGAGGCCACAGTGTAGGGGATGCACATAAGCAGCCATGATGGCTACCCCCAGGGGTGACTCCCATAGAAGTAAATGGGGGTGCTTGTGGTGAAAATTGGCAAAAACATTTTTTAACTCTAAAAAATAGCAAAAACTGCAAATGAATTTTTAGCTGTTGTGGCTTTTATAGGGCTCTAAAACAATTTTGCTACAATTTCAAAAGAATATTCTTCTATTTGCTCCTAAGAGATAGCATTTGATGTTTTGAAATCTTGATACCCCTAAGTGATAGGGCATGATTGCATTTTACACCCTAAGGGATACGTCGAGCACCCCAGGTGACTTCCTTACAGGTGGGGCATTCAGGTTTTACCTCTATCAAGCAATAGGCATGCTGGCAAGATAACTCCACTGGTACATTAATGACAATGAGAGATTGGGGGAATGCCATATTGGTTGGGCAGGGGTGCTCGTCATATCTTTTAGGGGTCTGCCTGCTGCATCTTTTAGGGGGTACAAATATAAAAGCCATGAAATTTTGGGATCTGCTATCTTTAATGGTGCCCAATCAAGCAACTTCAAATTGAGAAAAGAGCTCTTCAAATCTCTAAAACCACTGTCAGTTTTGTGGCGTTGTATCAGATACTGGGAAAAGATGAATTGACATTTTATGGTATCGTTTAGGTGTTATTCTGTAGGTTGGCCACACCCATTTCGATATCTTTAAGGCCGTCAAATTATTTTTTCTCGACGAGCACCCCCGTCCGAAAAATATGAGAGTCCCACTTCCCCTGGGAGACTGATCCTGCAAACAAGAGTATGTGCTGGTACACTGGCAAATCGGGTGATCTCTAGATCGTCTGCACTGAGTGGAAGGGGTGCCTTGGAGGCAATGTCCGCGCGTACCACTGGATCGTTAACTTCACTGTATGCACCGTTATTTGCGCGATTGACTTTCGACTGATTACAACCTCGGAAACCCTTCGTTTTTGGACGACCACCTTTCTTGGCCTTTTAAATCCGCTGCCAAACGTAGCAGGGGCTATCGATCGGATGTTTGGACCAGAAGGCGGCAATCTGCTTACGCGAGAAGTGACCATTGGTCTCCTACGCTTTGCTATAGCGGTATTAAATTATCAGACGACACGCGTGACAAAGACGGGGGAATGGACTGTATTCTCATCAATAGCCGCGTCCATATCCCAAACCTTGTTCAGTTGCTCAGCGTGCTGCAAGCAGGAATCGCTACGGTCCCCTAACAGACAGGGCATAGCCATAGGAGTGCACTAACGTGATCGTTTAACTCCATTTGAGCGTGTCAGAATTCACTAAAGTGCCAAACAAAGAGTCTCAAAATATAGAAAATCCTGTCATTGTACAAGAAAATTGTCTTAATTTCTTTATCTCAAAAGGCCTGAACTGTATGTTGTTTATGCGTATTTTTTTCGAAAAACTTCAGAAACATTCAAACTTTAATTATATTTATTGTGTTTGAAAGTGTTTGATGAGTGCCAATTTTGCACCCAATTACCAGGTATGAATATGCGTATTTATATTGGGTTAAACCTGAGCGCTTGGCTCTAAATTTTCATCAGATAGCAAGGTCTGTGTTTATATTAAAACAAAATTTTTGAGTGGATAATTTTAGACCTCGTTCAATATTTTTAACTCACCTGTAAAAATCTACCTTTCGACCATGTTCGAGTGTTCGCGTCTTGGCGCGCGACTTGTTGACTTTTAGTTGGAATGCCGCTGACTAATGAGCCTGCTTTACTGCGCGTGCTCAGTCTATAATAATCGAAATTCAATGCGCGTAACAGCTGTGAAGGGCGGTTCATCAATAGGCGGTTAACTTAGCCGCCTTCAAAGCCTTTTTCATCCTGACTTCCATGGCTATGACTTGACGAGCCTCTTAATAACACGTTAGTCTGATGATTCCCAGTGGACAGTCCGACCGCTTCGGTTCTAGCTATCTACAAGAACCCTTTTGTTTCTCACCGTCACTTGACTGATACTTCTATTAGATCTTTGCAGCGTCTGTGATCTCCTTTAGCTTTGTAAATGTCAACCCGAAATTAGCGGGGTTGTTGTACGCCATTATATTGAAAGCTTAGACGGAAAGGAGTATAGCAAATGTGTTATTTTTGAGACTACTTATAACGGTGTATTATTATGGCAAGCAGCACGATTTGAAAAGAGAGCCAAAACTGTTTGGTCCAATGAAAATCAATGCAGGTCGATGAAACAACGCTTGTAATTGGTCGAAATCCTGACGTAATAGTGTTATGTTTTCTTACATGAACTGTGATTCGCTAATAACAACTTCCGGGGTCATGAGACCTTGAAGTAGCGTGGAACCAACTAACATCACGTCCGTCACTTCCTGTCAGCAGAACACTTCGAATATTCGATCCTGTTCAAGAAAATGCGAGGAAAACGCGACCAAAGGGGTTATTATACGGGTTAATATTCCTTGCGTTTTCTGACCAGGAAAATGTTTAGACTATTCGCGTAATCTTTCCAAGTAAACGCCAGGAAAACTCCAAGGAACACTTCGAATATTCCTGTTTAAGAAAATGCGAGGAAAACGCGACCAAAGGGGGTTATTATACGGGGTTAATTTTCCCTGTGTTTTCTGACCAGGAAAATGTTTAGACTACTCACGTAATCTTTTCAAGTAAACGCCAGGAAAACTCCACGGAACACTTCGAATATTCCTGTTTTAGAAAATGCGAGGAAAACGCGACCAAAGGGGGTTATTATACGGGGTTAATTTTCCCTGTGTTTTCTGACCAGGAAAATGTTTAGACTATTCGCGTAATCTTTCCAAGTTCACGCCGGGAAAACAGGACGGAACACTTCCAATATTCCTGTTCGAGAAAATGCGAGGAAAACGCGACCAAAGGGGGTTATTATACGGGGTTAATTTTCCCTGCGTTTTCTGACCAGGAAAATGTTTAGACTATTCGCGTAATCTTTCCAAGTTCACGCCGGGAAAACACGACGGAACACTTCGAATATTCCTGTTCGAGAAAATGCGAGGAAAACGCGACCAAAGGGGGTTATTCTACGGGGTTAATTTTCCCTGCGTTTTCTGACCAAGAAAATGTTTAGATTACGCGCGTAATCTTTCCAAGGAAACGCCGGAAAAACTCGACGGTACACTTCGAATATTCCTGTTCGAGAAAATGCGAAGGAAACGCTAGGAATATCTAAGATTTACCCGACATAATACGTAAGGGATGACATCGAATTTAACGACGCGTAAAATGCAAGGAAAACTCCACGGAAAATGTCGTATTTTCCCGAGATGGCAAAACGTGAAGATTATACAAGAATATTTGGAATTTTACGGACATTTTGCCACCTTCAAAACTACTGGAAAACGCGGACTTTTTTGCCGTGTTTAACAATGGCATTTTTAGTCCCTTCTTTACAAAAGCCGATTAGAAAGCCCTAGCATTTATATTATAGTAATACCGTGATCGCCTCGGTTTATTTTGTTCTCGAGGGACATTTAATACTATAGATGTTCTATAGATGTTCGTACAGGCTAGTGCACTATCGAAAACCACGCGCGGGCAATATTTTCTAAAACTACATGTATTCGCGGGGGGGGGGGGGGGGGGGAATCACATAAAGAATATCATCTAATATAGTCTTTGGCAACTCGCGCAACAAAGACGCTACCTTCGCACCGTTCACACAAGAACAAGTGTATCTTGGCGAGTATAAAATATATAACGCTATTCAAAGACCAAAAGCAAATAAACGTTTCTCCCATTTTTCCCGGTTTCTCGCGAGAAAACGATACACAATGAATTTATAAACTGGTACTTCCATTCGTTATAGCAGAGCTTGTATGTACTCCTACACTGGCTCGTATTTCGAGCGCGATCCTACTGAATGGTATTCTGGGTCCCCTGATCTATTTAAAAATCTGCGCTATTGCACAACGTTTGCTTTGGGAAGGTGTGATTTAGTTGCCATGGTAACGAATTATAACGCCATTACATGTTCCCCTTCCCGCTGGTCTTTATCTTGATCAGTACCTGATGCTGCTGTTGGAGTGACTACCGTTTGTGAAACATCTGAAAAACGACAAAGTTAAAAATAGTTTAGACACAAAATGTATAATGAGCATTCATGTTTTGAGCAGCACATTTGAAAGAACGAGTACCAACTTGTATATACCTGTTTAACAATGGCATTTTTAGTCCCTTCTTTACAAAAGCCGATCAGAAAGCCCTAGCATTTATATTATAGTAATACCGTGATCGCCTCGGTTTCTTTTGTTCTCGAGGGACATTTAATACTATAGATGTTCTATAGATGCTCGTACAGGCTAGTGCACTATCGAAAACCACGCGCGGGCAATATTTTCTAAAACTACATGGTATTCGCGTGGGGGGGGGGGGGGGGGGAATCACATAAAGAATATCTGGCAACTCGCGCAACAAAGACGCTACCTTCGCACCGTTCACACAAGAACAAGTGTATCTTGGCGAGTATAAAATATATAACGCTATTCAAAGACCAAAAGCAAATAAACGTTTCTCCCATTTTCCCCGGTTTCTCGCGAGAAAACGATACACAATGAATTTATAAACTGGTACTTCCATTCGTTATAGCAGAGCTTGTATGTACTCCTACACTGGCTCGTATTTCGAGCGCGATCCTACTGAATGGTATTCTGGGTCCCCTGATCTATTTAAAAATCTGCGCTATTGCACAACGTTTGCTTTGGGAAGGTGTGATTTAGTTGCCATGGTAACGAATTATAACGCCATTACATGTTCCCCTTCCCGCTGGTCTTTATCTTGATCAGTACCTGATGCTGCTGTTGGAGTGACTATCGTTTGTGAAACATCTGAAAAACGACAAAGTTAAAAATAGTTTAGACACAAAATGTATAATGAGCATTCATGTTTTGAGCAGCACATTTGAAAGAACGAGTACCAACTTGTATATACCTGTTTAACAATGGCATTTTTAGTCCCTTCTTTACAAAAGCCGATCAGAAAGCCCTAGCATTTATATTATAGTAATACCGTGATCGCCTCGGTTTTTTGTTCTCGGACATTTAATACTAGCTAAATTCTCTCATTATAAATGCAAGAAGGAAATTTAGTAGACCAAATAACCCTTTGCCTTTTACCAAATTTCCCTCTCTTCCAAATTTCCCTCATTGCTAATGCAAGTGAAATTTAGTAAAAGACAAAGGATTCTTTTGTCTACTAAATTTCCCTCATTACTATGCAAGGGAAATTTAGTAGACAAAAGAATCCTTTCTCTTTAACTAATTTTTCTTGCATTTATAATGCGGGAAATTTGGAAGGCAAAAGCTCTCGTCTTCAACTTATCTCCTTCTCAAACTTTTTGAGAGAATATAGTTGACGACAAAAACCCTTGTCTTCACTGTGCATATTGGACGATTCGCCAGATGGAAACCTTTCCAGTCTTGCTAGCTCTAGTCAACGTAAGCTCCACTTAGATCCATGTGGGATGGCTACTTTCGAAACGCGCATGTTGCTGTTCAACTTTTCATTTTAACCTCAAATTCTTAAAACTTTTTTCTTCGCTTTCTCTCATGCTCGACAGTTCGTGGTGTTGTTTGGGGCTGTCTTCGAGCTCACTCCTGTTCATCAGTTACAGAGCTGGTAATTACTGCAGATAGTCCGACCAAAATCGCAAAGCGCAAAGTGTCCGAACAATTTGCAGTTATGTTCGGCCAATTTCCCAACAGAGACAACGTACCAAAAACAAACAATAATGGACAGATGTCACAAAAAAACGCAACCACTGCACCACGAGTGATCATGAAGGAGTAATGAAAAAAAAAGGATAAATAAAGGTATGTATTAGGGACCGGGGGTGTGGGGGGGGGGCAGTGGCGGATTTAGACCAGTGCAACCGAGGCAAATGCTACGGCCAGATTTGAGCGTCTTTTTTAATTTGTCCTTCTTAGTCTTAGTCCTACACTGGCTCGTATTTCGAACGCGATCCTACTGAATGGGATTCTGGGTCCCCTGATCTATTTAAAAATCTGCGCTATTGCACAACGTTTGTGTGATGAACGTTGAAAAATACCAAAAAAAAGACATATTATTGATTAGTTTTGATTATTTAGATAAGTTAGATGTTACCGCTTGTTTATCAATGTAATAGCTTCCTTTACGTTGTCAAGCTTAATTTCCTTTCTTACGTTAAGATAAATTGTGGTTTTACGCATTTTCCTGTTCGTAACCGCTTAGGAATGCTACAATCCCTTTTTGGGACACGTTCCCTCGACATATAAATTAGTCGGAGTTTCGGGAACACGTCGGAGTTTTATTGAGTTTTATTGAGTTATCATATAGTTATCGGAGTTACTGGAGTAAACTTGCAAAGAGTTCAACAGGAGTTTTGGAGAGTTATTGGAGTCCATAAGTGGAGCGTTTAATTGGAGTTAATTTCTTAAACCCTTGGAGACAGATCAGACGTAAGTCATGTTTGTAAATATCTCCTTTTTATCTGTTTACTTTTATTCGATTTGTAAACCTAAGCTTAATTTTAACCTCGCAAACTGTAAATTGCTTTGTAGTTTTCACCGCATGTGTACTATAGTTGGTCAAGTTGATTGTAATAAACGCCATTAAATCAAGCCTGTCCGATTGTTCTATACTGTGGTTGACACTTAACGATCTCCAGTACGCAACACCCCGTGTCCGCCGTGCTGGGAACGCGACAGTGAAAAGTCTGACGGTAAAGTCCGTAGAAAACTACACTCGGAGGTAAGCCGTATCTACCTAGTTTGTAAGGAGCCACCAAAATGAGTGAACCAGGAGATTGGCTGAACGCCGAACGAGTAATGGAGAAGAGCAGAGAAAAACGGGTCCGAAAACCGACCGCTAAAGGCCTTAGTTACGCCATCTCTTCAGCTGAAAAGCAAATTGGTGATTCACGTAAAAGGCTCCTCGGTGTTATTCGATCCGTAGAAGGGCTAAGCGATGAGTGCAATACGAGCAACGTGCTACGTGACCTCACGGTCACCTCGGAGGAGTTTGGGGAACTATTGCAACAGTTGCTTAGCCTTTATACACAAGATCCTAGTGCTGGATATGATGGAGGCGGCGCCCAGCTTGATGAAGATAACGACATACTCAAACGGGCCCTATTATTATTAGAAACTTTAAAGAATAGAACAATTAGTAAATCCAACAAATGGTTGGAAAGGAGAACTGTTCAATCTCGTCATTCAGCGCGCTCGAAGTCACGCCATTCCTCGCAGCAGTCACGAACAAGTAGCGCTAGGCTGCAAGCGCTAGCGGAAGCTAAAGCGGCGAGCGAGGAGGCAGAATTTGACCGTAAAATTGCCGAGAAGGAGTTCGAGCGAAAGAAGCGCGACGCTGAAGCGGCTAGAGACATAGCCACTTTGGCCGCAGAGAAAAAAGCCGCAGTAGCGAACGCCAAAGTTGTAGCCTTTAACGAAGTTCTAATGGAGCAGGAGCTTTCGGAGTTAGGAGAAAGGGTAGATTTCCCCGGGGTCCCTAAAATTAAGTCAGAAGAGCGCACCTCGGATTGGGTACACACTTCACCTACGCTTGGGGCACAACCTATGGCAAAAATGCAAAGTCCCAAACACGAAAATGAGTTGACATCCAATCAGGAAACCACCCACGTCCCCCGACCTCACGTCCCTGAGGAGGATTTTGAAGAACTATTGTTTACGCAAGATAATCTGCAAAATCAACATCCACTTGTCTCGTCAACCCCGATTAAGGAGACCGGAAGCGGGCTAATTGACTCACTCACGACTGTTAATCAGCAGATTGTAGCGGGATTGGCTAGGCAAAACCTTCCGAAATGCCAGCCTGATATCTTTTCAGGCGATGCGACCCTTTTTCACCCCTGGAAAAGCGCGTTTAAGGCCATGTTAGAGGACGCGGACGTTTCCCCCACGCAGGAAATTAACTACCTAAGACGCTTTACAAGCGGAGCCCCGCAGCGCTTAATTGATAACTATCGCAAGCGTCAACAGCGTGACCCTATAACGTTGCTAAGAGACCTGTGGGAGGAATTAGAGCGGCGCTACGGAAGTCCGGCGGTGATAAGCAACACTCTGCTAGAGCGCCTAAGCGAAGCGGCAAGTTTTGCTGACAGTGATAACGAGAACCTTCAGAATTTCGCAGATATCTGCGCAGACGTCGAAAGCCAGGTTGCCTATCTACCGGGACTTGCGTGCCTTAACTATGCCAGCGCGATGCAGCCCATAGCGAACAAGTTGCCCAAATTCATCCGCGCGAAATGGGAAAAGGAAATGGCGGTTTACTCAGATAATCACAATGGCGCGTATCCTCCTTTCGCGCAACTTTCAAAAATAGTCCTGGAGCAAGCCAAAATAAAAAACAATCCAAACCTGCTCGCAAGCAAGGCGCAGAGTCCTACGCAGACCCCCACGTCCGCTAGGCCACGGAGGGAAAGGAAAGCACTAAAAACAAATACTCAGCCCCCGGCTGAAAAGGGGGAGGGTTCTGAGGGTGAGGCCTTTATTAAGAAACATTGCCGCTATCACGAAAGGGACGGCCATGACCTGACTGAATGCAAGGCGTTTCAAGCGAAAACTCTGGAGGAGCGCACGCAGTGGGTTAAAGACGCGCGCTTGTGCTTTCGCTGTTTTGATGCTTCACACATAGCTAGCCGCTGTAACGCAAACATACAATGCGCTACCTGCGGTGATAAGCGGCACAACGCCCTGTTTCACAAGGACAAACCGCCAGACCAAACAAATTCTAAGACGGAGACCGGAAGACAGAAAGAAACGGTCAACCCAAAATGCACCGCGTTGTGTGACCCCGCCGGAGGAGTGTCCTGCAGCAAGATCGTACTGATTGACGTTGAAAACAAAGGCAAACCAGGCCTCACTCGACGGATCTACGCCATCATCGACGAACAGAGCAACAGCTCGCTCATCACCAGCGAGTTGGCCGATGAGCTTGGTGCTGAAGGACCCATTGAAAGGTACCACCTGTCGACGTGCTCCAATGAAAGGGAGGAGAAGTACGGCCGACGACTGACAGGCATCACGGCACGGTCGCCTAGCGGAGCGGAGTTCCCCCTACCAACCCTCATCGAATGTGACACCATTCCCCAGGACAAGCGAGAGATCCCAACCCCACAGATGGCGAGAAGGTACCCTCATCTGAGAGAAATAGCGGATGAAATACCACCCCTAGATGACGCCACAGGCATCCACCTCCTGATCGGTCGAGACGCCCCGGAATTGCTTAAAGTCAGGCAGTTCAAGAACGGCCCAAGAGGAGCGCCCTGGGCACAGCGCCTAGCCCTCGGCTGGACGATCAGCGGTCAGATGTGCCTCGACCTCGCCAGTGGCCCCACGCACGTCCTCACCCGCCGCACCACCTTGTCCGCACAGGAGTCTGGAGACGAGAGCTACGAACTGATTCCCTGCCCGAATCAACTTAAAATAACCGACACCCTCACGGCGAACGATCCCGACGGTGTCTACGGAACGACACAAGGAGACAATGACCCGAGCCTTTCAGTGGAAGACCTGAAGTTCTTGGAGATAATCAGAGAAAGGTATCCACAAGAATGAGAGCGGGAACTGGGAGATGCCGTTACCGTTCCGTCATGGATGCCAGACCATGCCTGACAACCGCGTCCAGGCCAAACAGCGCTTACAGGGACTCCTTAGGACATTTGCCAGGAAGCCCGAGATGAAGGCAGATTATTTGGAGTTTATGGGGAAGATCATAGACAAAGGCCACGCCTCTCCAGTCCCACGTGACGAAGCCCCGCCCCTTCCTGGCCGTTCCTGGTATCTAGCGCATTTTGCGACGTACCACAACACCAAGGGTACAATAAGAGTTGTATTTGATAGTAGCTGTGAGTTTCAAGGTGTATCATTAAATAAAGTACTGTTACCAGGCCCTGACTTAATGAATAACTTGATCGGTGTACTAATTCGTTTCCGAAAGGAGAACACTGCTGTAATGTGTGACGTGGAGCAGATGTTTCACTCGTTTTATGTTGACCCACCGCACAGAAACTTTCTTCGTTTTTTGTGGTTTGAGAGTAACGATCCCCTAAAGCCCATTATTGAGTATCACATGAATGTCCACCTGTTTGGTAACGGGCCAAGCCCCGCAGTCGCCACATACGGGCTTCGACAAACAGCTTCGGACTGCGAGGAGAAGTATGGCGAGGAGGCCACGAAATTTATTTGTCGAAACTTTTATGTTGATGATGGTCTGGCTTCGCTTCCAACCACCCAGCAAGCAATTGACCTCGTGAGAAACGCGCAAGCTACCTTAGCCACCGCCAACCTGCACTCTAAATTTCTGGGAGTTACTGTAACACCAAAATTGGTGTAAATTCATTGCAGCTGTGGGCACTCCAAAGAAGTGTAAATTTACACCAACAGGCAGTGTAAATTTACACCAAGACTGGGGTTATTTGAACACTTATTTGGTGTAAAATAGCTTGCAGCTCTGGGCACACTGGACTGGTGTAAATTTACACTTGGTGTAAACATACACCATTATTAGTGTTATGGGGACACGATATGCAGTGTGGGTACTACACCCATGTATTGCTTATTGATTGGGTTTCGGTGTCATTGTATGAGATGTTATGACCACCCTCAAGCACATTTTATGACCAATACGAGCTTTCCAATGATCATAACCATTAACCTTAGAATCAGTGAAAACACAACTACAAGTGATTCCTTTTCAGTGAATATATTTATTAGAAATAATGCTACTTGCGTGTCTGTTACAATAGTTCTATTACTGATGCTATTAAAGGAAACCCAAGTCAACAAGTTTTAAGGGTCTTTTAATGGTTGTGCAGACTAATAATAATATAGCACTTTCACAGAAAATCCCTTAGTCAATACAGTTGTAAATTCAGCACATCACCATAAGCAAAATATAATTTTAACAGCATTTTATCAAATGATGTAGAAAACAGGAGGGTTGCACTTTAAGGATTTTTCAACACCACCTCTATGTTTGCCACTAGTACCTATTATTATTATTATTTATTATCATTAATTTGACACCTGAAATTCACCAAATTCGGCAAGCAAGTACTAGACATCATGATATTCAGCACTACCTCATTCATTTTGCCAGTTCAAAGGAAAATTATTTCTCCTGCAATATTATCTTTCTCCTGCTATCTTCAACAGTTACAGTCAAACCACAGCTTTGCAACATTGCTAAACAACATTGCAACATTGATGATCAACTTGCTCATTCAGTTTGCAAATGTGATGAGCAAGTGGCTACTAGTGCCAAACAATTTCCTAAGAAATCTACCAAGGTGCTCAGTTTTTCACACATTTGTATGATTTTACTTGAAGTAAGCCAATAATATGTTTAAGCAACACTTAGCACCTTGGTGGATATTCTTCCATTCTAGGAAATTGTTCGGCACTAGTAGCAACTTGCTGAACACACTTGCAAATTGACTGAGCAAGATGATAATCAATATTGCAATGTTGTTCAGCAATGCTGTAAAGTTGTGAGGAAACACACATCTGGTTTGACTGTAACTATCTTCAATGGTTCTACGTGTACCATGGTACAAATATTTAAAAAATAACCATTATCCCGCAAGATTGCGCAGAATATTGTCTGATACTTAGCTGACGAGAAACGCAGTCCCGAGTTGGCTAAATCAGACAATATTCTGCAAAAATCGAGCAGGATAATTGTTTTATTATTCAGCACATCGATAGCACAAAGTATCCCAGAAATGATTTACTTTTGCGTATTAAATACGAGCTCAACACATTATATTTCCCTCAGAGACGGATATCACAGGATAGCTGTCATGTACAGAAGACAGCTATTGGCGTTCCAATGACCATATTTGGGCAGTGCATCGATGTGCTGAATAATAATCAGTTGTAAGCCATTGCTGAGCACTGTTTTGGTGACTCGCATCTTAATAAATCTTCTATTGAGGTACCGGTAGGCATACAAATAGATGAAATCGGCTAACACTGTTAACATCTTGTTGCCACCCAATTCAAATCATGTGATGATTCCTCTGGGTGGTTACAATTGTCACTTCTGCACATACACTTGTGCATGCGGCTGACTGAGAAAGATTGGACAATTGATAACTACCCAAAGGAATCATCACATGATCTGAATTGGGTGGCACAGGTTGTAAACACTGTTAGCAGATTTGGTCTATCCCGTACGAAACAAGAAGCGCTTGAAAGCGCTTTTAAAACGCTGCCAAAGCGCTTCGCAGCCAAAAAGCAGCTCAAATGAAGTGCTTTGAAAGTGTTTTTACGTCGGAAGCCATTACGCAGCCCGCTGCAAATCCGCTGTGAAGCGGTAGAAGATGCTGTGGCAGTGGTTTCGCAGTGGTTTGCAGCGGTTTAGCAGCCGAGCTTAGGGCTTCTCTTCGCTGCAAAACCACTTCAGGCCACTTAAACAAAGGAAAGGGAATAAAACTTACACACGCTGTGTACTAATAATAGCCATGGTGCGACGTTTTTGAAACTATTCCGTGTTATCGTTTCCCAAAGATCCGATGGCTTGAAATGTGTCAAATGTATTCTTCTCAATGTATTCTCCCGCGACGTACACATTTTTCAGATTATCAGTTGAAGTCCAAAATGATCGAGTTGCGACTTCAATCCCAGATTATGGTTTGCGTTTAGAGACCCGCCGTGCAAGTCACTGTAGTACGTTTTGAGTGCGCGCGGTTTTCTAACGCCCGTGATGGTAGATAGCTAGCTAGAATAACAGACACATGAGCGAGAAGAACGGGTCCAAAGTCAAATTTTTATCAATTTTCTTCGCTAGATACTTTAGAATATCTCGAATAACAGACCAGCAGTTGTATCTTGTTAAGGATCAGCTTTCTTCACGTGACAAACTCTACACCAATCAAATAAGGTATCCTATCTCGGCGGACTTTTCGTTTGGTGAGAGGTCGTTTATTTAACCGTTCAAAGACGATCGTCTCTCTCAGTTGAAATTCTCGTCAAAAAGCAATGTTTACAGCAGTGTCATGGGTAGACGAGGATAACTTCAGTGTACTGTTGTGGGGAGTGGAGATATCTCTGTTCAAGATGGGGAAGCGCCGGGGAAGGAAACAAAATAGAAATTGGAAAGATGTATCCTGCAGTTTATACCTTCGCGTTAGCTAGAAAACCCTAGAGGGGCTGTGGAACGTTCGCGTCTCAGCACAACGCCGAAATCAAAGCTTTATCAGGTACGTTTGCCAAGTTAAACTGTTCTCCCTTAGGGCATTTATTTGAAAGCTTGCATTCAGTTTGATTTTTTCGTTAATCTTTGGGACAACACGTCTCTGATACAAACCACCCGTCTTGAGATTTTACTAAGTGCGAAACACATTTCAACCTCAGGTCGTCGAATAATCAGCTTATGCTCGAGGAACCAACAAACTGTTTTCTCTTTGCTGTAAAATTGTGGAGAATCCGATAATTTTATCGCCTTATACTTAGCTCATACACTAAACCGTGACGCATTGTGTTCAATATGCGCTCTCTGTGATAACCAAGTAGCGAAACCATACCCTTCTCTGGCCGTAGTATATCATGTGTACTAGAAGTGTGTGTCAGCAACTGTTATAAGAAAGTTGTAAACAGATTGCTCTAGGAAAGAAGTTTGAAATCATGTTATTAATTTTAGCTTTTGCTGAAATACTATTTTATAGCTACCTTTGCAGTCCACTGACTTGATTGCGTGAATAATTATTATCGTGTCTATCAATGCCTATATCACGTAGCATCCTAAGCGCTGCCAAACGCTTCATAATCGCTTCCGAGCAGCCACGAACTAAACCGCTTCAAAACCGCTTCCAACGCTTCCAGAACGCTGTAAAAGCGCTTTTTTTGGAAGCCAAAATGTGCACCTTCCGAAGCCCCATTGTTTGAAGCCTTTTGGAAGCGCTTTGGAAGCGCTTCCAAAAGCGTTCTGGAAGCGCTTTTAAGCGCTTCTCGTTTCGTACGGGATTGGCCTTGCCAGCTGGCCTTTGCAAATGTTGTCCAACAGAAATCAAGAAAAAATTGACTGTTTTTTTTACTTACATATAAGAAGCCTGCCAAATACTGTATGTGCGACTATGTCAACCAAGCCAGTTTGTAAGAAGTCAGCCAATCACAAAGCAAGTACAAAACAAAGGACATTGACTTTCTTGATATCTCAGACATTGACATCTGAAAATTGTGAAAATTATGAGCAGAAATAACTTCAAAACACAAATTACTCATCACCACACATATTGCAGAATTAAATTTCCTTAAATGGTTTGAATATCTGAATGACAAACATTTTATGTGATGGCCCGGTTGACGTAGTCCCACAGTAAAACTGATTTCTCGGAATGGCTTTTGACTGAATATCTGTACCATAGAAATTTGTTAACTGTTGAATTTTATTTTCTTCCTTTCAACTTCTGGTAGTTAAATAAGCTAGTGCTGAAGAGACGTTATGTCTGAGTACTTGTGTGCTGATTTTGGTGGAATTTCAGCTAAATGCAAATTAGGCTGGTACAGCTAGTGGCACTAATGGAGTTAACCTTTTGTTGTAGTGAATTAACTGAAGAAATGCATGCACAAAGACACTTCCCTTGAAATGTAACAGATTTCCTCTGTACATGGACAAAATCAAGCAATTGATAAAATTGATAACATATTTTAATCTGGACTTCAAATTGGCAATGTTTAAATAAAAACATAAGAAAACCATCTTTAGTATTAGATGTGCTTTGGATAATCCAAACAATAACTCTTAATGTCTAGGAGCAATATAGTATTTTTAGTTTTTAAAAGTGATGCCGGTAAAATGATATTGAGCACTTTTGTAATCCTGAAAGTTGTAGAACTATGGGGTCCCAAAAATCTGTATCCCTTGAAGGACCTCTGGAATTCCAGGCTGGGTGATTCTAGAGCAGCTTGGAAATCCGGTTGGGTGGGCATTTCCACAATATGGAATTCCAGGGTGGGGTAAAATAATTTCCAGGGTGGTTGTGAGAAAATTAACTGGAAATTTCCAGGGTGGGTAGCTGAACCTGGAGTACTCCACATAGAGTGCAGATTCTCCCTACCCATCACACATGGTATCAAAGATTATACAACAAATCGCATGCTCTGATTGGTCAAGAGCCATGTTGCTATATAAGAGTACAGACACATGGTTGGCAAAAATCATTTTTTGTTGTTGTATAAAACAAATAGATCTCGTTTTTTGTGCACATGTACTGTAATAGATACACAGAAGACATCACAGAATGTCATGAAAAACAGTCATGCAACTCGACTGTGTCTCGTTACATACTTTCTTGTTCATGACATTCTGTGATGTCACCTGTGCACAGATGACGTCACCTGTGTACAGATGACGTCACAGAATGTCATGAACAAAAAAGTATCTACTACAGTACACACGCATGCAAAACGAGATCTATTTGTTAAAAACAAAGAATTTTACCCAAGATGGCTGCAGTGTGATAAAAGCCCATACCATACTTTCATTAGAAGAAAGACAAAATATTGCTTCAAAATGTGTTTGGATGTTTATAATAAAAATGAATAGAAAAATGATCACATATTTTAAAAACCCTCTCATATTTTGTTATACAGTGTAACTTTGCCCAGTTGAAATCCAAGTTCTAATCTAATAGGTACTGTATCTAAGATAATCTATGCACAGAGAAAAACTCAGGCTACCGGTAGTTGCAATGTAAGCACTGATGTATGCACAGCATGTGCTTTCATAAAGTTCCATCCACATTTCTTTATGCACTACAACAAAAGATTTCTCCATTGAAAAAAACAATTAAGGGAATTGCACTACATGTAGAAAACTGGCCGACAAGTTTCCTTGCCCTTCAACTGTAGAGAACGTACATGTGTATGGAAACAGACTGGAGTCAATAAGAGTCAATAATAAATAAATTGGTGAACTAAGACCTTATTATTGTGAATTAAAAAACAAACTTGCTGTGAATCCAACTCTTGCACACCAGATAAACCGGTCACTGCTTTCTGTTGAAATATTGCAGTCACATCTGTCACCTAAAAGAGCAGAGTATAATTTCATTTAGTATTCTATTTACAGGTACATTTTACTTTAGCGTTAGAGCACAACTTTCTATGACTTTATCAGCACAATAGAGGGGCAAGTGTTATGTTGGGAGAGACACAAGAACATTGTAAAAACACCAAGCCATAGGTGAGAGATTTTAACATGTTTTGAGTCTCTCTCCCATCATCACAACTGCTCTATTTGCTGATAAAGTCATAGAAAGTTGGGCTCTAATGCTTTTATGATGGAGAATTGAAGGAAACTTCACCATTTCCAGGTGGTCTCCAGATTTTTGAAGTCCTGGGGTTGACACCCTGAAAAGTAGCATGTAAATCTGCCAAGTTTCATAGTGAAAGTTTATAGAATGGCAAAGAAACTGCCTTGACATATCAAAAATTCAATGGTGCTTCACTTGGGCAAGGCAAAAGTTTGGCCACCAGGAGCAAACCTACTATGCAACATTAAATTTCACAAATTCATAAGCCTGTATCTCAACCGATTTACAACATTTCTTCCTGAAACTTGGAAATTTACTCATTTCAGGTGGTATTTTCAGTGACATGGATAAATTCTAGTGACCTTGTTGCTTAAAAGATGAGGAAACAGGTCTAAACACTGTGTTTTACTATTCCTGACTTCATATTTCCTCAGATTTAGTTCAAAACCTGAAAAAAAGAATCAAATTACCCTTTAAAACCTTTAACTGAATCCACAAAAATTGACTCTTCATGTTGCCTTTTGTTTGTGAGATTCCCGCCATTTATTCAAATCGCATATTGTTATGGAAATCTCGTGCAGCGTTGGCTTTGTTTCGTCATATTTTATCAAGACGAGTACGTTCGTACGAGGTTTTAAACGACTAAAGTGGCACTAACTATACAGCAAAACACATAAAAATGTATTAGCAAGGCTTGCATATCATAACAAACATGAAATCAAGCGTAATCACACAAAAATCAGGCCGAAATTCGACCTGAACAGTCGCCAAACGACGCATTCCCTTTGTTTCGTATCACACTGAAACTCGCCAGTTTGTAAATGGCGTTTTGAGGAGTATTAAATACTTACCATTAACAATCTCTCTTCTCATTCGCATCTTTAGACCTTTATCCACGGCATGTATCTTTAAACAGTGATAAATATCCCTCTACCAGCAAGAAAAGGAGGACAAATCGGCGACGAAACACTCTCCTTTACCACCAAACATCCTCTGTTCTGTTGTGATCACGTGATTGAAATGAACCACAAGATACCCAAATTGCATAAGTGAATAGGCAAATTCCTCAATATATGTCTTTTGACACACTGTTCTTTGAAATATTATGCAAGGAGAATGTCATACCTCAGCCTGGACGATTTTGGTCGACAAGTTGACAGAAAATGCAAACAGTCATCAAACAAAATTGTTAAAATTCTCGGCTCGCAACGCAGCTCCACATCTCTCACTGTCAGATATATACGGCCAGGAGCCCATATAATAAGTGTTTGGCTAGTGGCCGCCAGTTCCTCGCCTCAATTATTTTTCTACATGACTAAAGACGTAGAAATTTCCCATTGATCTAAAAACTATAACGAAACGCCCGTTTGTATCTAAAGCCTTGCGCGAAGGAACATAAAGATGCGTAAACGAGTGTTGTGCGTAAAGGGCCATAAATGGCTTTTGGGAATAGAGTCTAAAAATGGGCTCTATATTTAGGATCCTGAAAAGGTTGTTAAGAGAAAAGGAGAATCGTATTTTGACTCATGGAAGTTTGGCCTTCGAAGTTTAAATTTTTGGGCGCAGATTCGACACATCGACTAAGAAAAAACGCGCGCGGAAAGCGCACGTCAGCAAATCATAAACTAGCAAGCGTAACTGAATTTTGCATTTTCAAAAGGGCTTCACTAATGGCACACCAAAATAAGTGTTATATTTACACCAATATTAGTGTTTTTTCTACACCAAAAGGTGTTTTACGCTCGAATTGTGGTCGCGTGTAAGTTTACACCGATCAGGCGTTGAACTTACACCATTTTCAGGTTATTTTACACCAATATAGTGTAAACGCGACTTTACACCAAATCGGTGTAATTTTACACCATTAAAGGTGTTGCTTTAACTCCCCGAAATTTACAGTGTGCGACTTCACAAGGTCGTGTCAAATTCAGTAGAAGTCATGGAGGCCTTCCCCGCTGAGGATCGAGCTAAGGACGTGCGTGACCTAGACCTGCGTCACGACAGCCTTCCCGCGCAACGGTCCCTCGGAGTTTATTGGGACCTGGAGAAAGACGCCTTCACTTTCAAAGTATACTTACCGGAGAAGCCATTTACGAGGAGAGGAGTTCTGTCTATAGTCAACTCAGTGTACGACCCGTTGGGCCTCGCAGCGCCCGTCATGCTCGAGGGAAAAAAGATTCTTCAGCAGCTCGTAATCATGGGTAAGCGGACGAGGGATAACGACGCCCCCCTAGCTTGGGACGACCCCTACCGACAGCGATGATGAACCGGTGGACCCGATGGAGAGATTCGCTAGCTGATCTACAGCACTTCTCTGTCGCCCGCTGCTATCACCCAATGCATTTTGGTGCGGTAACTAGAGCCGAGCTGCATGCCTTCTCTGATGCTAGTCAGGACGCGACGGGAGTTGCAGTCTATCTCCTCCGGCAGTTCGACGAAGCCAACCGAGTGTCTGTTTCTCTTGTATATGGCCAAGCCAGAGTCGCCCCATCCAACCCGACCAGCATCCCGCGACTTGAGTTATGCGGCGCGGTATTGGCAGTCCAAGCGGTCCGAAGAGTCATGAAGGAAATCGACGTCGAAATATCTAAGGTGACGTACTACACCGACTCGAAGGTAGTACTCGGCTACATCACGAACGAAAGCCGCCGGTTCTACGTTTACGTGGCCAATAGAGTGCAAATTATCAGAAGTTTGTCCAACCCCGACCAGTGGAGATATGTAGAAAGTGAGCAAAACCCTGCGGACTTAGCAACGCGTGGTGTCCCCCCAAGCAAGTTAGTAGAGACGAGTTGGCTAAAGGGCCCCGAATGGCTAGAGAAACCAGAAAGTACCCCCCTAGAAAACGAGGAGTTCGCACTCAGCGCCAGCGATCCCGAAGTGCGCAAAGAGGTACTTACCGCCATGGCAACCAAGACCGACAGCGAGACCGAGACAAATCTAAGAGCTGAACGATTCTCAAGGTTTTCGTCGCTAAACTCCCTACAGCGCGCGATAGCCAACTTAATAGTAGTAGTCAGAGAGTTTAAACGCAGGAGAGAAAGCGAAACTGGAAGAGTCAAATTGAGGAGTAGCGCGCCTAAGATGCAAGGCAGTCTTAGGCCCCCCACAGTAGAGGAATCAGATCAAGCCTTGCGCGTCGTTATCTGTTCCACTCAGAAAGCGGCCTTTAGTCAGGTGCTACAAAACGCAAGAACTGAACCGGAGCTGCCGAGAGAGCTTCAGAGCGGCGCCAAAAAGGCTCTCAAGGGCACGCAACTGTACCGCCTCGACCCATTTCTCGACAGTCATGGAATTCTGCGAGTCGGAGGCAGGTTGAGGAGAGCGGAGATGGAGTACGGAGAGAAACACCCGATAGTGTTACCCAAGAATCACCATGTCTCCCGACTGGTAGCGGAACACTATCACTTCAAGGTGCACCACCAAGGTAGGCAAATCACGGGCGGCGCGATCAGACAAGCTGGGTTCTGGTTAATTGGAGGTCACGACACTGTCACGAAAGTCATCGGAGCGTGCGTTACCTGCAAGAAGCTAAGAGGACGTCCTCTCGAGCAGTACATGGCAGATCTCCCCAGTGACAGAACCGAAGCCGGCCCGGCCTTCACTAATGTTTGGTATGACGTGTTTGGTCCCTGGACGGTGCATACACGCAAAACAAGGGGTGGAGTTGCAAACTCCAAGCGCTGGGGCCTAGTGTTCACGTGCCTTAGCAGCAGAGCGATTCACATAGAGGTGCTAGAATCTATGGATGCTAGCGCCTTTATCTGTGCGCTTCGGAGGTTCTTCGCATTGCGCGGCCCCGCCAAACGTCTTAGAAGCGATCGCGGCACTAATTTTGTCGGAGCCAAAACGGAGCTCGACAAAGCACAGATGGAGATGGCCAAGAAAAAGATCGAGAAGTTTCTGAAAGATCAAAGTTGTGAATGGGTATTCAACCCCCCACATGCTTCACACTTTGGAGGGGTGTGGGAGAGACAGATCAATACCATTAGACGGGTACTTGACGCTATGTTCGCAGAGCTAGGCAAGACACAGCTCACTCACGAGCTTCTCGTTACACTCATGGCTGAAGTAACTGCTATAATTAATGCGAGGCCTATCTCAGCTATACCATCTGACGTGGACGACCCGCAGCCCCTGTCCCCTGCGATGCTGCTGACGATGAAGACACGCCCAGCCACACCCCCACCAGGTCAGTTCATACGCGCTGACATGTACGCACGCCGTCGATGGAGACAGGTCCAGTACCTGGCAGACCAGTTCTGGTTGAGATGGCGACGCGAGTACCTGCATAACCTGCAGCTCGACAGAAGTGGACGGAGACGAAACGAGACTTGCGCGAAGGTGATGTGGTCTTACTGCGAGATGAATCAGAGCATCGCAACGAGTGGCCGCTCGCACGAGTCGCAGATGCAATCAAGAGTGAAGACGGTAGAGTTAGGAAAGCTAGAGTAGATGTAGTTAAGGATGGTGAGAGAAAGCCCTATCTGAGACCCATAAAGGAGCTCATACTACTGGTACCCAAGGATGACACGGCTGGAGACGCTTCCCTGTAGTAAGAAAGAGCCATGCATGTAATTAGATAGCAAGGATTAGAATCCTTGGGCGAGGAGTGTGATGAACGTTGAAAAATACCAAAAAAAAGACATATTATTGATTAGTTTTGATTATTTAGATAAGTTAGATGTTACCGCTTGTTTATCAATGTAATAGCTTCCTTTACGTTGTCAAGCTTAATTTCCTTTTTTACGTTAAGATAAATTGTGGTTTTACGCATTTTCTGTTCGTAACCGCTTAGGAATGCTACAATCCCTTTTTGGGACACGTTCCCTCGACATATAAATTAGTCGGAGTTTCGGGAACACGTCGGAGTTTTATTGAGTTTTATTGAGTTATCATATAGTTATCGGAGTTACTGGAGTAAACTTGCAAAGAGTTCAACAGGAGTTTTGGAGAGTTATTGGAGTCCATAAGTGGAGCGTTTAATTGGAGTTAATTTCTTAAACCCTTGGAGACAGATCAGACGTAAGTCATGTTTGTAAATATCTCCTTTTTATCTGTTTACTTTTATTCGATTTGTAAACCTAAGCTTAATTTTAACCTCGCAAACTGTAAATTGCTTTGTAGTTTTCACCGCATGTGTACTATAGTTGGTCAAGTTGATTGTAATAAACGCCATTAAATCAAGCCTGTCCGATTGTTCTATACTGTGGTTGACACTTAACGATCTCCAGTACGCAACACCCCGTGTTCGCCGTGCTGGGAACGCGACAGTTTGCTATGGGAAGGTGTGCTTTAGTTGCCATGGTAACGAGTTATAACGCCATTACATGTTCCCCTTCCCGCTGCTCTTTATCTTGATCAGTACCTGATGCTGCTGTTGGAGTGACTACCGTTTGTGAAACATCTGAAAAACGACAAAGTTAAAAATAGTTTAGACACAAAATGTATAATGAGCATTCATGTTTTGAGAAGCACATTTGAAAGAACGAGTACCAACTTGTATATACCTGTTTAACAATGGCATTTTAGTCCCTTCTTTACAAAAGCCGATTAGAAAGCCCTAGCATTTATATTATAGTAATACCGTGATCGCCTCGGTTTCTTTTGTTGTCGAGGGACATTTTAATACTAGCTAAATTCTCTCATTATAAATGCAAGAAGGGAAATTTAGTAGACCAAATAATCCTTTGCCTTTTACCAAATTTCCCTCTCTTCCAAATTTCCCTCATTGCTAATGCAAGTGAAATTTAGTAAAAGACAAAGGATTCTTTTGTCTACTAAATTTCCCTCATTACTATGCAAGGGAAATTTAGTAGACAAAAGAACCCTTTTTCTTTTACTAAATTTTCTTGCATTTATAATGTGGGAAATTTGGAAGCTAAAAGCTCTCGTCTTCAACTGATCTCCTTCTCTAACTTGTTGAGAGAATATAGTTGACGACAAAACCCTTGTCTTACGCGCATATTGGACGACTCGCGAGAGGGAGACCTTTCCAATCTCGCTAGCTCTAGTCAACGTGAGCGCCACTTACATCCATGTGGGATGGCTGCTTTCGAAACGAGCATGTTGCTGTTCAACTTTTCATTTTAACCTCAAATTCTTAAAACTTTTTTTTCGCCTTCTCTCATGCTCTGTAGTTCGTGGTGTTGTTTGGGGCTGTCTTCGAGCTCACTCTGTTCATCAGTTATAGAGCTGGTAATTACTGCAGATAGTCCGACCAAAATCGCAAAGCGCAAAGTGTCCGAACAATTTTCAGTTATGTTCGGCCAATTTGCCAACAGAGACAACGTACCAATAAAAAAAAATAATGGACAGATGTCACACAAAAACGCAACCACTGCACCACGAGTGATCATGAAGGAGTAATGAAAAAAAAGGAGAAAAAAGGTGTGTATTAGGGACCGGGGGGGGGGGGGCAGTGGCGGATTTAGACCAGTGCAACCGAGGCAAATGCTACGATCAGATTTGAGAGTCTTTTTTTAATTTGTCCTTCTTAGTCGCTTTGATGGCTCCAAATTCATTTAATTTAGGTCTTCTACATTTATTTATCCTATATGCTAAACATAATTTTCTACGTTATGTTTGCCACTCTCAGTTAGACTTTCCAGAATCGTCTGTCGTTTTGCATAATCTCCGTTGCGAGCGAGCGCCGAATTTCATCGATTGATCTTCGACAAGCCAACGACGGCGTTCGTTGCTGCCGAGACATGATACTATATTTAGCGACTTTGTTGCTCCTATTGCATGCTAAAAATAATAATTCCAGCACCCGTTGCTGGGGGTCTTGTTACTATTTTGGTGAAGCGGCTCCTGTCCGCTCCTGTCATGGCGACTAAAAATCAGAATGGAGCACACACTGGCCTAGCGATCGTGCCTAGCTAGCTACTGTTTGCGTCGCCTGTGAAAATGGATTCTAACGCGGAAGAGAGTCAACGATCTTCTCCGCGAATTTTCTCTGCTCGGTGATGTTGAAAGAAAATCTCAACGTTCTTGATGAAAAGATTAGGAGATTGGTTATACAACACAAATGCACTGTGTAGTCACACAGTACATTCGTGCGATGAGTTTGAAGAGTTACAGTTTTCAAAGCCAAGAAGGCGCCTAGAAAAGTTTCTGCGTGAGGTAAGTTACAGCACAAACACATATTTTCCTAAATCAAATCCGGCTGAGTATGACTATGAAGAGTTTAATTTATTTCAGTTAAACTGTTTGAATACAGCTTGACATGGCTTGAGATGAAGCTATTCATGTTCTGGCCTTTTTCCTTCAAGTAATAGAAGCATGCAACCAAAATTATTGTCATATCATTGAAGAATCAACTTTAGACAGCATAATATAAATTTGTGCTTTCCGCTGTATTCCAATAAATGATCGTTTAGCCGATTTAGGATTACCGGAATATTGCATTTTTATCCTGTTGCGCGGTGAAGTTACAAATTGGTTGAAATGTAGGGCAACTATCGGAAAAAAGTGCAGTCAACAGGGAATGCATGATTCATATCATGAATCCACTATAAGTCCCTGAGTGAGATTTGAACTCACGACCTGACCTTGATTGTTAGAAATTTACATGAAATGAAACACAGATTTCTATAGATGTTCGTACAGGCTAGTGCACTATCGAAAACCACGCGCGGGCAATATTTTCTAAAACTACATGTAGGATTCGCGGGGGGAGGGGGGATCACATAAAGAATATCATCTAATAAAGTCTTTGGCAACTCGCGCAACAAAGACGCTACCTCCGCACCGTTCACAAGAACAAGTGTATCTTGGTGAGTATAAAATATATAACGCTATTCAAAAACCAAAAGCAAATAAAAGTTCTCGTATTTCCCCGGTTTCTCGCGAGAAAACGATACACAATGAATTGATAAACTGGTACTTCCACTCGTTATAGCAGAGTTTGTATGTACTCCTACACTGGCTCGTATTTCGAGCGCGATCGTACTGAATGGGATTCTGGGTCCCCTGATCTATTTAAATATCTGCGCTATTGCACAACGTTTGCTATGGGAAGGTGTGATTTAGTTGCCATGGCAACGAGTTATAACGCCATTACATGTTCCCTTCCCGCTAGTCTTTATCTTTATCAGTACCTGATGCTGCTGTTGGAGTGACTACCGTTTGTGAAATGCCTGAAAAACGACAAA
This sequence comes from Scolanthus callimorphus, assembly GCA_033964015.1. Taxonomy (NCBI): domain Eukaryota; kingdom Metazoa; phylum Cnidaria; class Anthozoa; order Actiniaria; family Edwardsiidae; genus Scolanthus; species Scolanthus callimorphus. The sequence continues at coordinate 2,733,248 of CM066924.1, forward strand.
GATAAAAATAGTTAAGACACAAAATGTATAATGAGTATTCATGTTTTGAGCAGCACATTTGAAAGAACGAGTACCAAATTGTATATACCTGTTTAACAATGACATTTTAGTCCCTTCTTTACAAAAGCCGATCAGAAAGCCCTAGCATTTATATTATAGTAATACCGTGATCGCCTCGGTTTCTTTGTTCTCGAGGGACATTTAATACTAAATTCTAAATACTAAATTCTCTCATTATAAGTGCAAGGGAAATTTAGTAGAAAAAATAATCCTTTGCCTTTTACCAAATTTCCCTATCTTCCAAATTTCCCTCATTGCTAATGCAAGTGAAATTTAGTAAAAGAAAAAGGATTCTTTTGTCTACTATATTTCCCTCATTACTATGCAAGGGAAATTTAGTAGACAAAAGAACCCTTTGTCTTTTACTAAATTCTCTTGCATTTATAATGCGGGAAATTTGGAAGCCAAAAGCTCTAGTCTTCAACTTATCTCCTTCTCTAACTTGTTGTGAGAATATAGTTGAAGACAAAACCCTTGTCTTCACTGCGCATATTGGACGACTCGCCAAAGAGGGAAAAACTTCCAATCTCGCCAGCTCTAGTCTACGTGAGTTTCACTTACATCCATGTGGGATGGCTGCTTTCGAAACGCGCATGTTGCTGTTCAACTTTTCATTTTGACCTCAAATTCTTAAAACTTTTTTTCGCCTTCTCTCATGCTCTGTAGTTCGTGGTGCTGTTTGGGGCTGTCTTCGAGCTCACTCCTGTTCAGTTATAGAGCTGGTAATTACTGCAGATAGTCCGACCAATATCGCAAAGTGTCCGAACAATTTTCAGTTATGTTCGGCCAATTTCCCAACAGAGACAACGAACCAATAAAAAAATTAATGGACAGATGTCACAAAAAAAGCAACCACTGCACCACGAGTGATCATGAAGGAGTAATGAAAAAAATGGAGAAACAAAGGTATGTATTAGGGACCGGGGGGGGGGGGGGGGGCAGTGGCGGATTTAGAACAGTGCAACCGAGGCAAATGCTACGGTCAGATTTGAGCGTCAAGTTTAATAGCTCCTAATTTATTTTATTCTGGTCTTCTACATTTATTTATCCTATACGCTAAACATAATGTTCTACGTTTATGTTTGATGCTCTCAGTTAGACTTTCCAGAATCGTCTGTCGTTTTGCATAATCTCCGTTGCGAGCGAGCGCCGAATTTCATCGATTCATCTTCGACAAGCCAACGACGGCGTTCGTTGCTGCCGAGAGATGATACTATATTTAGCGACTTTGTTGCTCCTATTGCATGCTAAAAATAATAATTCCAGCACCCGTTGCTGGGGGTCTTGTTACTATTTTTGGTGAAACGCTCCTGTCCGCTCCTGTCATGGCGACTAAAAATCAGAATGGAGACACACTGGCCTAGCGATCCTGCCTAGCGCTACTGTTTGCGTCGCTTGTGAAAATGGATTCTAACGCGGAAGAGAGTCACGGATCTTCTCCGCGAATTTTCTCTGCTCGGTGATGTTGAAAGAAAATCTCAACATTCTTGATGAAAAGATTAGGAGATTGGTTATACAACACAAATGCACTGTGAGCACACAGTACATTCGTGCGATGAGTTTGAAGAGTTACAGTTTCCAAAGCCAAGAAGGCGCCTAGAAAAGCATTTCTGCGTGAGGTAAGTTACAGCACAAAAACATCTTTTCCTAAAATCAAGTCCGGCTGAGTATGACTATGAATTTTAATTTATTTCAGTTAAACTGTTTGAATACAGCTTGACATGGCTTGAGATGAAGCTATTCATGTTCTGGCCTTTTTCCTTCGAGTAATAGAAGCATGCAACCAAAATTATTGTCATATCATTGAAGAATCAACTTTAGACATCATAATATAAATTTGTGCTTTCCGCTGTATCCAATAAATGATCGTTTAGCCGATTTAGGATTACCGGAATATTGCATTTTTATCCTTTTGCGCGGTGAAGTTACAAATTGGTTGAAATGTAGGGCGGCTATCGAAAAAAAGTGCAGTCAACAGTGAATGCATGATTCATATCATGAATCCACTATAAATCCCTGAGTGAACTCGCAACAGAGACGCAACAAAGACGCTACCTTCGCACCGTTTACAAGAACAAGTGTATCTTGGCGAGGAAAATCAATCTCTACCAAAAATGCCCTGCAGCAGTGATAGGCCTGGCGGGCAGTCACTATGTTTGAAAGAAAAGTAAGTGTGAGTTAGACGTTACAGGCATAGAATTTCGTCATTTGGGTCGCGCTTCACGCAAATGAACGATAATAATTTCGGCGCGCAACTGCGCGCATGAATAATAATACCTACAGGATTTGTTTACTATTCATAAAAAAAACGGAATGTTCATCTACACTTTCTCTGAGGCTTGATGAAATGCGTTTATCAAAATTCGGGCGCGCTTCGCGTGCAACGAAAAAAAAAAACGCGATCCCTCTCTATCTATAAACTGTCTTCTACTAGGCCAAATAGAGTGCGGGGGGATCACGAAAACGTTTAACTGCTCTGAGGGGGATCACGTTAATCATTGTACTTATAGAAGGCGGATCACTGCATTTTGACCTTGTATTACCCAAAATCCTCCCCCCCCCCCTCCTCCAGGCTATAAATAATGACTGACTCCCTTATACGAGGCCAGAGTATCAGTCGTGTAAGGAGAACGTCTTGAATGTGAGGCAAACTTGGTTTTTGCATGAATATGGTGATCATAAATGTAGGCATTTTCAGTTCCCCGATGCAATGTCTCTTGGGAGACCAAATTACAGTATTGGCTGCGCTTGTTCACTCTCAGGCGGATTAAGGCTTGGCTAGACACCAATTTGCTCGATAAATTGAATTTTAAGACATTTCATCTTACAAACTGATGGAATATCAAATGTTTTGGTATGTATTAATAGAAACCTTGAACCCCAAAAAAATGATAACTGTTCCGGTAGGAAGAGTAGTCACGTGACCAACTAGCACTGGAATTTGAGCCAAATTTTTCAATTAAAAATGGGGAGTACAAGGAAATTATAGGATACCACAAATTACATTCAGTTTGCTCCTTTCTTAGAGTACTTTAAGGAATAGTTTTTGAAGTTTGGAAAACCCTTTCAGAAGTGAGATATCCTGCAAAACAGGTCACGGGACCTAATTTGCATATTAGATTTTCCTAAATATCTCCTTCCCAAGTACCGGTAGTCAACCTGCAAAGTTTATTTCATATAGCTACCCTAACGTATTAGGATATTACATGGCCGCGCGGAGATGCGAATTTTATCATAAAATTCGTATCTCCAAGCGGTCATGTAATGTTCTGTTTATTATACTTTGAGTTAAGCTTAAAAATCGAGCATTCAGCAAAGGCAAGTGTGATATCTTCACATATGAAAATATCATGTTATTTCACGTGTGAAGATATCAAGTTTTCGCGCGGGAGATCACCCGGTATTTCATTGGTGTTTATATAATAATCTTAAATAATATATATTTCACTTAGCTATTTTAACGCTAAGTACTCCCCATTTTCGAAAACTCATTTTAGCTGCCTTAAGGTCACGTGACCCTTGAAATGAAATTTTATCCCCATCAAAATGTCACGGGTCTTGATATGCAACTCCCATAAACAGATGAACATGATATGTCAAATAGCAAAAGTGCTATTGCAAAAAATAATTATATGCTATTTTATTCGAAAGCCAAGCCTTAATTCGCCTGAGCTGAACCATGTTTCTTTATCCAGAGCTAAGCTGCACTCGAACTACGGGTTTATTCCCTCGGCGATCATAGCGGAGTTCCAGCGCGGGCCAAAGGCCCGCGCTAGCGGAGCACCATACCTAGCGGAGCACCATACACCATACACCAGAGAAAAACGCATAGTATACTATCGAGTTGATTTTTGAACGTCACGGGCAATATGGATCTTTTTGATGACGTCGTTGATGACGTAAGGGCACGTGACTTCGGTATAGAGTTCCTCTTATGGTCTTTGAAAGTTTGTCCAAGTTTGGCTTCTATAGAAGCTACCCTTCGGGAGATATGATTTTTTCTTTATTTTTCTGGTATTAAACCTATAGCGTACGCCGTCCGTCCGTCGTCCGTCCGTCCGTGTACACATGGGAACCCTGTGGTATACAAAGAAAAAATTATATCTCCTCAAGGGAACATGCTAAGACAACCATACTTGTGATATTTTGTCTATGCCACAAGGGGGGTGCTGCAACCCGGACACGTGATGTGACGTCATCGATGACGTCATCAGTGATTGAAAAATTAATATCTCGTGAGGGAAGACTCTAAGACAACCAAACTTTGGTAGTACAGTCTAGGTCACCAGATGAGCGAAATGAGGTGGTCACGTGATGTGACGTCATCGATGACGTCATCTATGCTTCAAAAATGAATCTCATGAAGGAAAGACTCTAAAACAACCAAACTTGGGTAGTGTAGTGTAGGTCACCAGATGAGCGAAATGAAGTGGTCACGTGGTGTGACGTCATCGATGAGGTCATCTATGCTTGAAAAATAAATATCTCGTGAAGGGAAGACTCTAAAACAACCAAACTTGGGTAGTGTAGTCTAGGCCACCAGATGAGCGAAATGAGGTGGTCACGTGATGTGACGTCATCGATGACGTCATCTATGCTTGAAAAATCAATATCTCGTGAAGGGAAGCCTCTAAAACAACCAAACTTTGGTAGTGTAGTCGACTAGGTCACCAGGTGAGCGAAATGAAGTGGCCACGTGATCTGACGTCATCGATGACATGATCTATGCTAAAAATGAATATCTCATGAAAGGAAGACTCTAAAACAACCAAACTTTGGTAGTGTAGTCAAAAGCTCATGATGTAAAAGCGTGAATCGCTGTCATTAGGGTATATCCACTCCATTTTCACAAGTGACGTTATTTTTAGAACCCTTCCCGCGAAAACCTGACCAATCACAGCGCTCGCTCTGTAACAGCTCGCATATTTCAAATGAAATTAAAAATGGCGGACGAGACGGCGGAGGGAAGTGAAAGTGCTACTAGCAGCGATTATTTCGAAAGCAGCAAACTAGAAGAAAAATCAGAATCAGAGGAAAGGAGCTTAGAATCAGAAGAAGAGAGCTTAGAGTCAGAAGAAGAGATTTTAAGGATTTAGTAGAATTTCGCTCGCACCGATATTCACTGTTGTCAGAATCATCATTCATAAATTGTTCCGCTTCATGATAAAAACCTCACAGTACAGATCTCCAAAGCTATTTCAAGAAGATTACATCTATCCAAAACCACTGCGTGCTTTTTTGATACCGGGAGACAGCCATTTATGTTTTCGAATATCCTAAGTTCAGTTCGATCAGGAAGGCTTCAACACATTGCTTTAAAATTATTACTGGTTCCTTTTAATTGGAAAAATTAGGAATAGGTTTAAAATGGAATGGAAACAGATGAGACAGAGGTTTGGGGATTTTTGGCCTCCATTTAGTTTCCGGATTTTGGAATATGTAAATTAGGCAAATCTAAAAATAACTACACTTGAGAAAATGGAGTGGGTCGAGTACAATGCTCGTTTCACGCTTTTACATCATGAGCTTTGGTGTAGTCTAGGTCACCAGATGAGCGAAATGAAGTGGTCACGTGATGTGACGTCATCGATGACGTCATCTATGCTTGAAAAATCAATATCTCGCGAAGGGAAGACTCTAAAACAACCAAACTTTGGTAGTGTAGTCTAGGCCACCAGATGAGCGAAATGAGGTGGTCACGTGATGTGACATCAGCGATGACGTCATCTAGGCTTGAAAATTCAATATCTCGTGAAGGGAAGACTCTAAAACAAAGATATAAACCATGTACACATGGGAATCCTTTCATTCACATAGAAAATTTTATAACCAGGAGCTCCGCTTTTAGCCAGTGGCTAAATCTATATATTAGTATTACAAAGTAATACCATGGCACACTCAGGAAATAAGGGATTCAATTTTCCATAGACTCTCGGAAGTCTAGTCCCTTAGTGGCGTAGCTAATCAGAATGCAGCATTGGCAATAGTCCACTAGTTTGGTGATACTAAAATGTATGTATTTATTGTTAATTGAGCTCTATCTTATCCAAAAAGGATTAATTTTCAATATAATGGTAATCATTTCCTTGTAAAACATTGATTTCCACTATAGACATGCGCAGAAGTGAAAGGTAAGATGGCACCCATAAAGCCTGTACCATATGGACGTTGCCTGGAGTGAAATCCGTGGAATTTCTCTTTATAATTCGAAGTTGAGACCGAGTCTTAATGGAACCTCAGATGGCATATAAAGCAGACGGACCGAGGGAACACGTTCAACTAAACAACGGTTACGTTTTGAAAGAGTTCAGGTGAAATTCAAAATGTCTTTTCCTCCTATGTTTAGAGTTCGTTTTCCAATATCTTTCTCAAGTATCGATAAGTAAAAATCATTCCGCAACGGACGCCAGACAAAATACAGCGGAAATGTCACATTTGCATTATCACGTGCTTTACTACGGCTATCAGAAGTCCTTCTCGTTGTCACTTTTGTTCGTGCAGTAGCGATTCATCTAACAGTATGTTCGTTCTGTAGGAACCGTAGCTGACCGGAGCACAGTTGACGTACTTTAATAGAGACAAGGACTCGAGACAAAAAGACTCCAAGTCAACACAAAGAACGAAGCTTACACACAATACAATAGTCTCTGATGCCTACAGAAGACCCTAACAATCTCAATAACATGCAACAGAAGAACTAAGAGGATTGTGAAGGTCGTGGGTTCGAATCCCTCTCGGGGTCAGAGATTTTTTTCTCTTTCTCCGCTTACTAGGGCTAACGCTCAGAAGCACACATGGGACCATTTCATTAGCACGTTAGCTTTCACACAAGGTTAATTCCTTATCTCCACTCTGTTGAACTTAGTGCTACGCGGCCACAGGCTTGCCTGAACATCTACATATATTCACTTCATTACCGCGAACATAACATCTAATTTACCCCGACCTGCTCCCAGTCTGACCTGGATAGCTCAGCTGGTAGAGCATCGGATGTACTATTCTGAAGGTCGTGGGTTCGAATCCCTCTCGGGGTCAGAGATTTTTTTCTCTTTCTCCGCTTACTAGGGCTAACGCTCAGAAGCACACATGGGACCATTTCATTAGCATGTTAGCTTTCACACAAGGTTAATTCCTTATCTCCACTCTGTTGAACTTAGTGCTACGCGGCCACAGGCTTGCCTGAACATCTACATAAGAGGATTCGCCTTTGTCACACGACAGCCATCTTGGATTTTCTAATACAGCGAAGCTGGCATGAAAGCGAGGCCAGGCGTGTAAGATCACCCACGCATTGTCATTTCTGTAAGAAAAAATCCAAGATGGCTGCCGTGTGACAAAAGCGAATTGTGGTTAGTAGTAGTAAAACTGTCGCAATAGTGCATATATCCCATTGTCCTAACGTACCGTATCATATTGACCTATTCTACTTTTTCCTGCTCTCAAACCATCAGAACCTGGAAACTATGCCTTTCATGCCAATCACCCCGTAAAGATACCCCTCCCCCCTCTCAATCTCTCTCTATAGCGCCCGGGATTTTTTTGGTAGAAATAACAGTCTTTTCTCACCTTGGCAAATCTTGTTATTGATTTTTTGAATGTTGTCCTCCAGCGCAGCGAAATCGTGAACATTAAAGACCAGGTCCGTAGTCGTCGCAATTTGTTCCAGCTCCTGTTGGTCAATTCCATTAGTAATACCGACGCAAACAACCGTAGCGCTTCTTTTCGTAATATTAGCCTCATGAATAACGGCGCCTGCTTCAATAGTACTTTTGCCATCTGTAATGAGAACGGCTAAGAGAGGAACTTGGTTGTGACGGTGATGAGCGAATACTTTTTTGTAGGATATCCTGAGTGCTGCTGCAATGTTCGTCAACGATCCAAAATATGGCAAATCCCAAATCGCTTTTTTAACATCCTCGCCTGTCTGGTATGAGTTGAGGTTATACATAACAGAGGCGCTATTGCTGAACAATACCAACGCAACGCGCACGTCTTCTGGACCTATCTGGAAACCCTCGACAAGTTGGACGAGAAAGGTTTTGAGACGTTCATAGTTGCCTGGATGGGCGTCCCTAATGCTCCCTGAACTGTCCACGATGAAACATATGTCCATTTTGGTGCTTTTACACTCTGAAATAAGATAAGGACTCGTTATCCATCTCTCAAGGCTAACTTGTCATGGTCAACCACCTAGAATGCTTTCTTTTCACGTTACCGCCGTAACACACCTTTACAGGACAGTGGCGGATTCCGAAACGTGGAAAGGGACGGGCTTCTTTGCCGAAGGAAGGGACACCAAAGGAACGGGACTAGTACCGGCTTCCCTGCAACCCATCAGCCATTCCCGCGACACCCCTTAAAGGTATACTCATACCTTAATGAGTTATATTTATGTAAAACACAAGTGTAAAAAAAAAGCGAAATGTATATGGGTTTTTGGTGTTGGGTTATGAATATATTGCCTTTAAAAGTGAAATAAAAAAAAGAGGAAAAAAAACTAAAATCATGACCTTTTCACTAAGAAGATACGCAAGCCTGTGAGTAGCTAGCATATTTCTTTGTGTCCGCTTGTGTAGGAGTTAAGGTTATTGTTTTTGTCAATATTATTTTTCAGGAGAAGTTATCGTTTTCATAGGAGGAAAATCCAAAAATTGAAAAACTCAAATAGCGTTTTTAATTCCATAGTCTACGCTGTCTGAAGTAAAGCTGTGTTGAATATATAATGCTAATTAAAAACCAAACAAGCAAATAAGCGTTTCTCACATTTTCCCAGCTTCCTCGCTAGAAAACGATACACAATTGCTGTATTCACACTAGAGAGGGGAAACTCGTCTGAGACGAATTTTTCGTCCGGACGGAAAACTCGTCTTAGTGTGAAACCGGGATGATACGGATTTTTGACGGGTGAATCTTAGGGTGATTAAACCGGAACGAGACGGATTTTTGACGAGAAATCGTCTGAGCTCATAACAGACGGAAAACTCGTCAGACGAAAAACCCATCATGACGATTTTTCCGTCCTCTAGTGTGAATACGGCTAATGAATCGGTTAACTTGTACTTTCATTCGTTATGAGCAGAGACTGTACGTACTCCAACCCTGGCTCGTATTTCGAACGCGATCCTTCTGAAGCGAGCGCGATATCCACCTGAGTCCGGGAGGGGGACTCCCCTATTTTTGGGGCGGGGTGCTCATCGGGAACTTACGATTTTACCCCTAAAAAGGTACCTAAAATGGCGTCGCTTAGTAGATTTTGATCCCCAAAAGGTACCAACAAGACGAATTTTCCCTCGTAATTTTCTCTTGAATTTTTTTCAGAGCAAAAATACGTCTGAATTAGGCTTCAAACAAGCGTGTTTTTCTAGAACTGGTACCTATCTAAAAAAATTGCAAGTTTTCAAATTTTACCCCTAAAAGGTACCAGAGGCTTAATTTTAAACCCTAAAAGGTACGACGAGCACCACCGCCCCAAAAATATGGGAGTCCCCCCCCCCCTCCCCCCGGGACCTGAGTCTGCTGATCTGACTCCACGAAAAGTCCAAGCGCATTTTCTGTGAATATAAATTCGGTCATTGCAAAAAAATTGGCTCTCACTTTTGCACGAAATATTTTGAGTGATATGTGCCATTTGGAAAAATGCCTACCCATCTATCCAAATGGGAACCCATACTAGATTACATATCCTAAAAGAAAAATCAATCAAACATTTAAATTCACAGCACATCTGGCTAGGAATCCAGAGGACGTGGGTTCGATTCTCACTCGGGACAGCATTTTTCTTTATATTCTTTGTGTTTGTCTATATTTCCTTCTCTGGCTGGTTTCAGCTTGCTTGTGATAATTATGTATTGTAAAAAGGCCTCGTGCCAACATGTGGAGATTCGGTACTTGGTATGCGCTTGGGTCGCTGGTCACCGAACAAATCGCTGGCTCGTAAAACGAGAAACCGCTGAAATGTTTTTCGTTTGCGGGCGACGAAATGACGAGAACGCTGTCCGCTTTCGCGGGACTTTTCTCCTCGTACTTTATAGCGGAGCTCCTGCGCGGACCGAAGGCCCGCGCAAGCGAAGCACCATACCTAAGGAAATCAAACGTCCAGGCATAGGTATGGAGTTGATTTTCAAACGTCATGGGCTTTCTCGCTCATTCTGCTCACGTTATTGACGACGCCAAGTCAAATGACTAGGGTGTTAAAAAGGTATCGCCCAAAAGATGAATGTGTCCAAGTTTGGTTGCCATAGGTGGTTCTGTTCTTGTATGAAATTTTTGTCTCTTCCTGAATAAAAGATATAGCGTACGTCCGTCCGTCCGCCGTACGCGGAAACTCATGGGAACCCTGTGGTATACTAAGAAAATTAACAAATCTCGTAAAGGGATGGACCTCAGACAACCAAACTTGGGTGAAGTTATCTAAGTGGGAGAGGGGTGCAACTGCATGGTCACGTGGTATGACGTCATTGATGATGTTATCATAGGAGAAAGGCATGATATATCTCAAGAAGGGATGAACCTCAGACAACCAAACTTGGGTGAAGTTGTCTAAGTGGCAAGGGGGTGCAACTGCATGGTCACGTGGTATGACGTCATTGATGACGTCATCAAACGTGAAAAGGTTTAAATCGTTGAAGGGATGAACCTTAGATAACCAAACTTGGATGAACAAGTGCTTAGTCAACGGTGCAAGGCATCCTTTTTGTCTCGTTAAAAAAAATATGTAACCGGGAGCTCCGCTTTTAGCCAGTGGCTAAATCTATATATTATCCAGCAGTAGGGAAACAGTGCACCTAATTCGGAGTGTGCGCCGCGTTGTCAGGTTTATGAAGATTTCAATCGCCAGAAGAGATAAACACACTATCTTGTTATTCATAAGTTTTTAATTTCAAACTCTTAAAACGAAGGTATACAACGAGCCCAATTATTATGAGATTAGATAAGTTTGAAATTTCGTTATCGCGCAAATTATTATATGCAATTTAGCTTCCTTGAAAAAAAAAGCTAAAATTCAAGTCGACCATCCAAAGAGCCATCTACGGCAAGCAACTTCATTAGAGAAGGAGTCTGGAGGACAGAAGACAGCTGTAAAGTAGAAATAAAGACTCGATATAGAATGGTGTTTTCAACCATCGCCCTCCAAATAGCGTAGTGAGTACAGTGAGGCTCGATATAAAATGGTGTTTTCAAGCATTGCCCTCCAAAGGCCAGGTCACTCAGATTCAAAATAGCGATCCAGCCACGGCGATTTGGCGTTATATGACCTTATGTGAAATGCGAGATCTTTTACATGCCGAAATCTCTCAAATTTGGCTAATAAATAACCCGTTCAGCAGTTCGATCACAAATAGCATGCGCTGGTTTTACAGTAACTTATTAAAAATAGCAGGGTTCGATAGAGAATTTATTGAGCTTTCCGTAGGTACCAAACGTGGTGTATTTCGATAATGTTTTGTGGTAGTTTTGTGGAATCTCCGCAAAGGGATCCACTAGTGCGGTATCGTGCGGTACAAAGGGATCCAGGCTAAATCTAATAAGAAAACGGCTTTTGAATACAGTTTGAAAAGACTTGAATGTTGAAGGCTGCTGGTATGATGTCTGCAAAACATTTAGGTAAGAAGCTGTATCAATTGAACATATTAGAGGAGGAAATTCCAATTTTTAGACGGCTTGGGAGTCTCTACGATTTTCTTCGTCTTCACTGAGGCTGGCACTGCTGGGCCATAACCTGTGGAAAATGTTGGTCTGAACGGAAATGAAGACGTCTTGATTCTTCAAATCAGTATTTAATCAGCAGTGGTACCTTTCACACAAGGGCGGGTTAACACAAGGTGATAAATGTCCGAGATCGTGCAGCTTATGTATCAGTCAATTCCAGCGGTTATCATATTACATATTACAACATTAGTAGACATACCTTCAAAGTCTCCGCTAATTTCTCTCGGCCTTTCCGAGGTTGCAGCCAGTTGGCTACAAATTCCATTCATTTCTCTTCCCCGGCATTGCTCAATCTCAAAAGTAGAGTGTGCATATCATAGGGCCATGCTCGGCATTTTATTTTGTGTGACGTTATTTTCTGTAACTGGGACAGCTATAACCGGTCAGGGCAGTGAACTGGTGTTGTAGTTCCGCAAAACACAACGCGCTAAAAAGATTGTGAAAGAGAACCAAAACTCCCCACCCCCTCCACTGGAGAGAAACAAATCCCGACCCCCGGGCCAGCACAATTGTCAAAATTTCCCACCCCAGGAAACCCAGTGGTGTGCAAATGTCCGACGGTGTCCCGGGGGGGGGGGGGGGGGGGGGGGGGGGAGATGGTCACCGCTGGAATTGACTGATACATTATATACATGTACCTCACGGAATATTCTAGAAGGTAAACATTACATCATTGTACCAATAGAAGCATAACACTCTATACTCTAAGTAAGTTTACAAATATAATACATGAATAACACATGGATAATTCCGGAAATATCTAGATTGTATTTAATCATGCTCAGTCATCATGAGTCTCTGATAATAGTCCATACTACGTAAATCTTGAAAGTTCGCTAAGAGTGATTTTAAAACATTTTAATTGGTGTACCATCTACAGTAGACTGACTGGAGTTGTTCCGCGTAGGAACCTTCGAGATGCAAATGAGGCAAGCCTTTTGTCTCCGGTTGACTAATCAATTGGAAACAAAAGGTTCGCTTCATTTGCATCTCTAACGTTCTTACGCGGAACAACTCCACTAGTTCCTACTAAGTCTAGATTGTGGGTAGCCTAAAGACTGTCGTATCAGTCGACCGTGAATCAATGGAAATCAGAACTATTCTTTTGTTTTACGGCGGTTGACTGATGCGACAGATACGACTATATGGAAACCAGGCCTAAAAATATCAAGAGTCTCACCAAATTTAAGAGTCTCGGAATCCCGGAAATTTTAACGTGCCTTGGCGCAGTACTTAAACTGCCTTTCTCGGCGTCTCGGCAATTTTGGATTTACCATTCTCTACACTTGTGCTCCCATAGGACTTCACGTGCCTATTGATGGTTGGTATAGTTATGTCCACACCATTCCAGGAGACACAAGCCTGCTGTCAGTGAAGTCTTCGGCGTATAGTTGTTCTTCAGCACCTTCAGGGCGAAAGATTAAATAACGGATAGTGTAGCATGTAGAGAATCTTCCGAGGATTACGTTTGCAGTATTTATTTCATTCAACGTTCGTTTAAAGGCATAGGAAAAAATAAACAAAAATAAAATACGCGGGTACCCTGTGGTTTTCTGGATAAACAAAGAATACGCCGTACGGCCACACCCACCAACGGCGCGATTGCAAACAACCCATTTTTCAACCCTCTCGGGCCAAGCTTCAAAACGGCATATGTCTCCAAAAGTCCCGCAGGGGGAGGGTTTCGCCCGCTGGCTCACGGACTATAAATTACTAGTTGAAACCGTCTTTGAAGGGGATTTATTTCTAGCATTTAAAGTCCATTGACTTTTGAAATTGCCCCTTGTGGTGCGTTGACTTTGTCCCTTCGGGTGTTTCGAGGTACTGATTGCTTAGTGATTTCAAAACATTTAATGATCTGAAAACCGAAAACGGCTTCAGTTTTCTGTAGTAAGCAACTCTGCTCTGAGTTCAATATAACCGCCTTGGCCATAGCCATTTAGCTCGACTAGCTTCTGCTATTCAATTAGACCGTGAGGCCGAATGTGCTATGATGAATAGACCATGAGGCCGAAGGCCGAATGGTCTATTGATATCATAGCACATGAGGACGAGAGGTCTAATTGTTTTAGTTCAACTAGTTGGTCGGTTTTGGTAATGAGTACCATTATTTTATGTTGAAAAAAAAAGCTTTCTTGCAAAGATTTCTGGTGGTTTTGCCAGGTACGGTCTATCACTAATAGACCATTAGAAGCTCAGCCAATCAGAATGCAGGATTTGTAATAGACCATTAGTTGGTTTATACTAATTCTAAATGGCTTGTGCTCATAACCATATCATGATATTTTTCTTATAAATACTTGTAGTTTTTACTATTCCGAGAGCTAAAAATTATTGTTGTGTTGCTGTTGTTGTTGTCGTCGTTGTTGTTGTTTGTCTTTAATGGCTTCCAAGGCACGACCATGCGAAGAAACATGGATCTCGGCGAGATCTTTTTTTGCCAAGCAAATCCTAAAAACAACAGCCCATATTTGAGCTACATATTGTAAATACAAAACTAATTCAGATGAACTGGACGGCTTCTTTAAATTTCAAGCTTTCATTCACGGACATTTAGCTAACATCAAATATATTACAAATCATTTGAGGAATTATTTGAATGGTTAACACAATGTACATAAGAAAAAATGTTGTCATGTAATCAGATGATAGGACGGCTAGGTGGTGCAGTGTGTTTGTGTACCACACACTGCGCGCGCATGGTCCTGAGTTCGAATCACGGACCGACCAACCGTATCGACTTTTCTCTGTTCCGAGTAGCTTGCTTATCGCTTTGAATTCCTTTCACCTGGAGCTCTGATAGAGAAAGCGGGGTAAGTAGTGCACCGTCTCCCCAATTAGTAGTGCACTCGTGCACAGCTAGAAGATTTGAGACGTTAATAAAGTTGCTTTTATCTTAATTTAGCAGTTTCTATACCTATACACCTTATAGCAACTCCACTGTTAAGAACCTAAATTATAATTTTAGCCTTAATTTGTAAATATCGGTTCTGGTGTCAGTACCAATATATTTCTGGGCAAAGATTGGTCTGAGACTCCCCTAAGGGATAGGGCTGATTTTAAACTCCCCTAAGAGATAGCACGTCTGTCAATTTTATACCGTAAGGGATAGGACGAGCACCCCCGTCTGAAAATATGGGGAGTCCCCCCCGGGGAGTAGCACCTCTACGCCAGACTACCATCCCAAGACGAGAGCTCATGGGCCGCGTTTGTCGGGCCCCGACTCGCACAAACGATCATCTCAGAGCTGAAGACGAAGCTAGCTAGCGTTACGATGTGGTCTGATTCACAATTGTTCTCAACTGGCTAAGATCTGAATCCAACACTTTTAAGCCCTTTGTTTGTGTTCGAGTTGCTGAAATTCAAGCGACGTGGAATCCAGATTGCTAGAGACATGTGCCAACCAATGAGAATCCCGCCGATGATCTCAGTAGAGGTACAACAGTTGAAGAGTTGAGTACTAGAGAGGCGCGTACGAGTTAAGTACTAGTTAACCGCGGACGCTCCAAATGGAGAGAAGCAGGTCGCCAGATGTACGTCCATGATATCGTCCTGCTCGTCGATACCCCGCGAGGCAAGTGGAGCATGGGACGAGTGACGGAAGTCTTTCCCGGAGAAAAGGCATAGTACGGAACGTGAAGGTGAAGACGACGTCTGGTGAGTACCAGAGATCTGTACAGAAATGCTGCCTAACCAACGAGGCCAAGTAATCTGACGTTTATCTACTGGCGCCCCCCCCCCCCCCCCCCCCCCCCCGAGGGTTTGTTACGGACACAGATTATGAACATTTGGAGACACTCTGGCGCAAAGCCGCTTAGTGTATATGTTTAGCAAACATTGTTCTAATTATCTTTGATTTCTTTTTAAATATTTGTGCGCTATGATTGACACGAGTTATCTATTAGCAAGACGCAATGTGTAATTGAAACCAGTCTTTAGTCAACAGAGTTCAATGCGTGTTTTGGAGAGATTTAGAGAGAATAATAATTCAAGATTGATGGCAAGATCGCGCAGGGATCCACCCTTCAATTCAATTCAATTCAATTTTTATTTCTAACACTAATAAATATTATTTACAGAATACATATTTAAAAAGACTGTAGAACATGAAAAAAAGAAACAAGGAGAAGAGAACTTGTGAATAACTTAGTTTTTATGTGTGAGCAGTGTCCAGAGGAGTGAAGAATTGTTTTCGAGTTGGACACTGCTTACGCTGGAAAAAAGTAAATGAAAGTATCCAGTAATTGAGTAAGGCGTGTTTAGCGAACGGATGGCGGCAAAAGAAGCTACATTATATTTGGTTCATTGAAAGATTTTCCTTCAAGTGTTGAAGGTTTAAACTGACTTTGATTGTTTGATGTTATAATCTATTGTTTTGGTGCTGCCGAAGAAAAAGTGTGTTTACCATAATTTGTACGTGCTTTAGGTCTGCTAAAATTTTGTTGAGCTGAAAATCGTGTGTTGTAGGAGTGGCGCGAAGAGGCTGTAGAAATAGAATTTGCAAATACAGGACAAATTTGAATCTTTATTTTTTCTAATGTGAAAATGGAGATCTTAAGTTTGAATACTTTGTCGATATTGAGAATTCCCAGTAGGTTGAAGTAGACAGTGGCATTTTCTCGTTGTTGTGACAAAATATATTTTTAGCGCATTTGTTTTGGGCGGTGCGAATTTTATTAAGATGGCTGGTGTATAGGTGTTACCCAAGCTCATTAGTCCGTAGTTGATGTAGGGGTAAATTAGGGTATAATAGAGTTGTTTCAATGTATTTAGGCCTATATAGTATCTTAATAATTCCAGTGTTTTTAGATATTTTACTTTTACATCTTTGATTTGCCGTTTCCACTTAAGTTGTCAATATAAATTCCGAGGTATTTAATAAAGTCTTTCTGTTCGATGTCGTGAATTTTTATTTTGCTTCAACATTCAAGGTTTTTGGGGAGAGCTGATAATCATAAAATGTGTCTTTTTTTTATGTTGATTTGATAGCTTGTTTGCTGAGTAGGAATGGATAATATTATCAAATTCAGTATTCATAGTTTGAGTGATGTCTTCAATGTTACTGCTTGAGTAGAATACGTTGGTGTCCTCAGCGAATAGTCTTAAAGAAAGCTTACTGGAGCAGTTGGGCATGTCATTAATATATAAGAGAAAAAGAAGAGGTGAGAGAGTTGAGCCCTGAGGAAGTCCGCAGGTTAAAAGCAGCATATAAGGGCAGGTATCCCGTATTTAGATGTATATATGTTATTTACCGGCTGGGAGGTCCGGATCGTGAAATACCGTGACCGAGGTCTTGAAAATATTTTCAAAGCCGGAGGTCACGGTATTTCACGATCTGGACCGACCCCAAGCCGGTAAATAATATATTTATTTTTTTGCTTTCACTGAAACAGCATAAAACTTCACAGAAATAAGCGCGCGCGCGATTCATCCGGACCCGGGGTCCGGATCGTAGGATTCCGGCCCGCTCGCGAGCCAATCAGAGCGCGCGATTTGATGGATACCGGACCGCTGAAAAAATAAATAAGTATATTTCCTCTACCCCTCCCCCGGGTCTTTTACTTGATCATTTAGTACCTGGTGCTGTTGTGGGAGTGACACCTGTTTGTGAGATGCCTGAAAAAAGAAAAAGAGAAGAATTCGTTTAGACTCAAGATTTTGAGCATTCATTTTTTATTTTTGGAGAAAATCCTGGAATATCCCCCCCCCCCCCCCCCCTTCAGAAAAACAATGGTCCGTCCCTAAGGGCCATTTACACGCACCGATTTGTCGAGCCCGATTTTGTTTTGTCGGCCCGATTTCTAAAAATCTGATGCGATTCAACAGAGTTTTGCTGTCGGGCCCGATTTCTTCATTTCGCAGATCAAAGCAGAGGCCCGACAAATCGCAGCGGTGAATGCACCGTCCGACAATTGGCCCGACAAATCGCATGGGCCTTTAAGGCTTGACTTGGGGCTTATACGCGGGTCAAAAACACTTTTGCAAATATCTCGTGAAGGAAAAAATTTGAGGTTACCAAACTTCATGGAAGTTATCTTAATTTTCTCAATTTCACGATGGTGGCAATATTGGTTGCAATGGAAACCAAATTAAGGGGGCTCGATGCTGATTTTGCTTTTTTGACGTTCAATTGAAAATGGGGAACATAGAGCATCTAAGGACATCAGCAATTTACGTCCATTTTCATTGTTTACGTTGTTCCCCATACTAAATTGCCTTTTAAGGCAGGCCACCTTTAAATGTAACCGTGATAGACAGGTATCGTTTGTTACAGTGACAACGTTTCACACGACCATGTGATGCTGGACACAACAGGTGAAAACAAAGTACAATGACAAAACCGGCTCGAGCAAACCGAAAGAGTAGTGAAGTTTAGCATTTTTTCTCGGTGCCTTAAAATACTTCAATGAACTCAAGACTTGGAGGTTATCTTTGGTGTATATTCAAGAATAATTTACGGAAGTATCAAAAACTTTTACATATGAGATTTGTGTCAGAAGTTTTATAACAAACGGAAGATTTATAATATAATTTCTCAAATTTTGCAGTTTCCTTGAACACATGCCAAACAAAATCGGAAGCATTCTAAGAAGTGAAAATTGGCTGGTACATTGCCTTGGGTTTGTAGATTATTCGGGCGGCAAGGATTTCTTAATTCCGCAGATATTAGCCATTATTTTTCAAGGAAATACTTTGCGGCATAAATAACTTTGACATTTTGGAGGCTGAGAAAGTCCGTTCGAGTAACATAAAATCGGCCCAATGAATTATCTCCAAACTTGCTGTGATTAATGTTAGCTACTCAGGGATTAGTGCGAGGGGTGTCATTTTAAAAGTTTAGGTCGCGCAACGCGTCTGATGGCTGCTACGGAGCACGGAGCAACAGTTCTCCAGCGGGTTGGATGACCTCATCTTCTCAGGCGCCAGTATAGACGAACTAAAGAGCAGCATCGAAGAGCTTGACAAAGTGTTAGCAACTGGAAGCTTTAAGATAAAGGAATGAATTTGCTCCGAAGACGGATAAAAAAAGAACAGCTACAAGCGAAACCCTCCTGTCTAGACGGCGAGGGAGACATGAAGACGTTGGGAGTCGGATGGAACCCAAGAACTGACATGATCAGTTTTGCATCAAGAGATGTGAAAGTTGCAGAACTTCACCAAGAGATCAGCCCTTTCAAGCATCTCCAAGCTTTACGATCCACTCGGTCTAGCTTCAGCCGTGACAATCAAAGCAAGAATCGCGCTTCAAGATATCTGGAGAGCCGAGTGTGAATGGGATGATCCCCTCCCTGATGATGTAAGTGCCACGTGTTTGGAGCTTCTGCCCGAGATTGGAAGCCTCAAAGTGCAGATCCCGAGATGCATCAAACCGCGAAATGCACTCAGTTTATCAGAGCTGCAATGTGTTTGTAGAGGCCAGTGGGGCAGCATGTGGCGCAGTCGCCTACTTTCTATGGCAGACAACAGAAGGTCGAGAGGCGCGTCTGGTGGCGGAGAAGGCAAGAGTAGCACCTCTACGCCAGACTACTATCCCAAGACGAGAGCTCATGGGCCGCGTTTGTCGGACCCCGACTCGCACAAACGATCATCTCAGAGCTGAAGACGAAGCCAGCTAGCGTTACGATGTGGTCTGATTCACAATTGTTCTCAACTGGCTAAGATCGGAATCCAACACTTTTGCGCCCTCTGTTTGTGTGCGAGTTGCTGAAATTCAAGCAACGTGGAATCCGTATTGCTAGAGACATGTGCCAACCAATCAGAATCCCGCCGATGATCTCAGTAGAGGTACAACAGTTGAAGAGTTGAGTACTAGAGAGGCGCGTACGAGTTAAGTACTAGTTAGCCGCGGACGTTCCACATGGAGAGAGTTCCATTGAAGTAGACCGTGGCATTTTCTCGTTATTGTGCACAAAATATATTTTTAGCGCATTTGTTTTGGGCGGTGCGAATTTTATTAAGATGGCTGGTGTAGGTGTTACCCAAGCTCATTAGTCCGTAGTTGATGTAGGGGTAAATTAGGGTATAATAGAGTTGTTTCAATGTATTTAGGCCTATATAGTATCTTAATAATTCCAGTGTTTTTAGATATTTTACTTTTACATCTTTGATTTGCCGTTTCCACTTAAGTTGTCAATATAAATTCCGAGGTATTTAATAAAGTCTTTCTGTTCGATGTCGTGAATTTTTATTTTGCTTACACGTTTTTGGGGAGAGCTGATAATCATAAAATGTGTCTTTTTTTATGTTGATTTGATAGCTTGTTTGCTGAGTAGTAATGGATAATATTATCAAATTCAGTATTCATAGTTTGAGTGATGTCTTCAATGTTACTGCTTGAGTAGAATACGTTGGTGTCCTCAGCGAATAGTCTTAAAGAAAGCTTACTGGAGCAGTTGGGCATGTCATTAATATATAAGAGAAAAAGAAGAGGTGAGAGAGTTGAGCCCTGAGGAAGTCCGCAGGTTAAAAGCAGCATATAAGGGCAGGTATCCCGTATTTAGATGTATAAGTATATTTCCTCTACCCCTCCCCCGGGTCTTTTACTTGATCAGTAGTACCTGGTGCTGTTGTGGGAGTGACACCCGCTTGTATAATGCATGAAAAAGATACAGTCAAGGAATTAGTTTATAGAAAAGATAATGAGCCGCGCGCACATGCATATTGTCTTGAATAAAATCCGTTGTAATTTTCTTGCTGACTGGTGTACTGTAGAAAACTGCCTAGTGATACAAGAAACAGTTTGAATTTCAGGTTCACTATTATAAGAATCTCGCTTTCCGACATGCCACAAGAAAATAAACGGAAAAGCTCAACAAGAGAAAAAGGAGATTCGAATGATTCATTAAGCTCATTTATACTGACCTCCTAATATCCCTTGGGACACGACACAAGTGTACATTCCGAAACGCGATAAAATATATTGAATAACAATCTGAATAACAACAAAAGACTGAAAAGGATTCTGGTAGTCGTAGTAAAACTGTCGCAGCTGAATAAATATCCCATGTATCTTATTGAACTATTCTCACTTGGTTCCAACAGTGCTTAAAGCTATCAACTCATTAGCATACTTTGTCAGTTTGTTCTTGATCTCGGGCACAGAAGACGTACCTCTGGTTCGATCGAACTCCGTACTACTCTCTTCACAAGACTTCGAATTTAATTCAAGAATTGAAACTCTACTTCTTCTCGTCGTCTACATTTATTTCTTCTCCTGCCTGCAGCACTCAGGTTCTCGACGACTCGTTCGGCGTCAATTCTTTGGTTTGGATTTGTTCATACTGTTTTCTACACTACGCTTCGCTACAACTTTTAGCACATGCCTTATCTTGTATTTGACTGGTTTCATTTTATCTATATCCTATAGGTTTGCAGCGCTGGAAGCCGAATACCTCTATTGGAAGCCGCTACTTTTCCGTCTGAGATGCCTTTCGCCCGGGGACGCGTAAATGTGCTTCGTTAATTCCGCTAACATTAGAACGTGTAACAAAATGGCAGACGTTCGTGGAATGTGAGTTTTTTATCTATGGTTCTACTTCTCCTTTCCATTCTTTTACCCAACAGTTTAGAGGCGAGTAGTCTTGCCAGCATTTTTGTTTCCACCATTGGTTTCCTTTTCTTTCTGTTCAGTTTGGCTGCGAAGTGTATTCCGCATTGCGTGTTGTCACGCGTTTACAATTCCCCTAGTTTGGAAGCGAGCTGTCTCGCTGGCGTATTGGTTACGCTAAATTTATTTATCTCCCTTATCCCAATTCAGTTTGGCTGCGAAGTGTATTCCGCATTGCGTGTTGTCATGCGTTTAAAATTCCCCTAGTTTGGAAGCGAGCTGTCTCGCTGGCGTATTGGTTACGCTAAATTTATTTATCTCCCTTATCCCAATTCAGTTTGGCTTCGAAGTGTATTCCGCATTGCATTGCAGAACAAAGGGCGCTATTCAATCTACGGTTGGCACATTAGCATTAGAATAGCAATGTTGACAAACAGTGAATAGCGCTATTGCTGAACTCCGCACGGGAAGGTGTCGGATAAGCGGAGCCAGGTCTCCTTCCCATAACTTATATAAAGCACAATGGGACCAAGTGAGAATATAGTACTATTCTACTGTCTCCTGCGCCCAAACACACCGAAACATGAAAACACCCTCAGTAGTAGTAATTGGTATGTTCTGGGACATTTTTGAAATTGTCAGGATTCCTGTGGTTTTTGTCATGTGACTTTAGACCTGTCAATCAAAATGTGGGCGTGGCACCTGTCAATCAAATTTTTTTTAACCTCACCTGTCAATCAAATTTATTTAACCTCACCTGTCAATCAAACTTTAAAATCCAAAATGGTGGACAATCTTTAAAATCCAAAATGGTGAACAATCTTTAAAATTCAAAATGGTGAACAATCTTTAAAATCCAAAATGGTTAACAATCTTTAAAATCCAAAATGGTTAACAATCTTTAAAATCCAAAATGGTTAACAATCTTTAAAATCCGTTGTTATACTAAAAACCTATAACTTCCAAGGTTGTGTTCATGACGGTGTTTGATTTGTTTCCCACGCGTGAGAATTTTTTATCCAATCATAAACGGAAGCGGCTTTCCTTTGATTATGTTATAATAAAGATGTTATATATAGCATCGGATACAGCCATGACGTCACCATTAGGGTATTCCCTTGTAAACAGAGATTGTGGGCAAGCCTGGGCATGTTTAAGGTTGGGGAATACCCTTATATATTTTTTCCACATATATAAAAGGACTTAAGGCTATAATTATTTAATATAATATAAAGAAATGACAGATAAAATTAAAAAACCTAGAAATTATTCCTTTGTTGGGAACAATCACAAGAATCGCCATTTGGTTAAAGCCATCAACTGTGAGACAGACGAGGGTAAATATTATAGAAGCCTATACGCTTGTACAGATCACCTTGGTATAAACTCAGGCTTGATAAAAATGGCTTGTGAAGGTAAGAACCATGTTAAGAGCGGGGTGTCTAAAAAAGACGGACAAAGATATAAATTCGAATACCTCGATGTTATTCCTGAGGGTGTTGAAGTTTTAAAATCTCAAGGTAAGAAAAAGAAGGATGATAGTCAGAAATAATTTTTTACTTTTGACTACCATAATAATGGAATTAATAACAAAATATATACTGTGGTATAATACTATAATATATATATTAATTTCTCTTTTATTGGAACATAAACCAAGCTATTCCAGCACTGGCTAAAGTTGTTATATACATAAGATTTTTCTCATGTTTTGTTATAGTGGGTTTTATCTTCGACTTCACAACAGGCTTTTCAACAGGTTTAACCGTAGACTTTTCAACCACTGTATTATGATGTGGTAGTTTTGTCTTAGAATCTGTGAAAATATTTTTTATTCCCACTTGTTTTGTTTCCTGGTTAATATTATTAACACCAAAACCCATATTACTAGTCGCTTTTAATAGTTTGTTATTATATCCTATTACACTTTCTGTATTTATAATTAGATTCGAAGGTAGTAACCAAACACCCTCAGCAATAGCTAAATCAAGTCTCAACTTAGCCTCTTGTACTGCTAATTGATATCGTTGTACTGATTCAACGATATTATTTTCAATAATTGATGATTCAAACAGTGTTAAAAATTCCTGTTGAGTTTCTTGAGATGAACCGCTATTTCCAATAATACTACTTCTTGTACTAACTTGCGACCCTAGGATGCAATAAACAAAAGCTTCAACACTCCTGTTTAATCGACCTAGTCCTGCTTTTGTAAGACCATGAGTTTGGACAGGACAAAACCAAGAATATTGTACACCACCGTGAGTATCATTCCTGATAAAACTAACTAGAGTACCATTATTCTTAGTTCCACCCTCATCTGAAAATAGATTTAATTTATCAGGCCATGTGTCCGCCTCTTTGTCATACCCTCGAATAACGTGGACATTACTATAACCTTCCCCAGGATAGTCTAAAAATATCACCCTAGCCATGGTTACGCCCACCTGTATATCTAAAATCAGGGTTACTAGGTAAACCAAATTCATGACACAGCCTTTGGAATACTACCTTGTTATAGGTGTTATTCGTTTGATCAAACACCATATCATCAGGTAATGGGCAACCCATCTCATATAATATTCTTCTAATTGTGAAGTATGACATGGAATTTTATAAAACTATATATCACAGGAGGGTAAGATTTCGCTTCATTCAAACTAACCCCACATCCCGAAGTTGAGCAAAAGACCGCAAAATTTAGCTGTTGTGGCCAATAGCTATAATCAGGACCCTGTAACCATCTTTTTGACTGTTTAGCGGAGTGGAATGTTATAGTGGTCTCTTTGAAAATATCCCTCATATCAGCTGTGAATTTTTGCTTTTGTGATACATAGATATCAAGATTTGTTAATAAATTTGAAATATCCGATCCAGCTAAATTAAAATCACTTGCAGGAATTGGATAAGATTTATTCGTTAACTGTAAACTATCAGGAAACGATTTTTTAATACCAAGGTCTGCATCTAATCTAATCTTCCAGTCGCTTGGTATATCAGACATCCATGTTTGCCCTGTTAAATCATCATAACTCATAACTGTAAGTCTATTATATTTCCAGTAGATATATCCACCATAGTCATCAGAAACAAAATGAAACTTTGTTAAATCAGCTCTAGGATATCTCTTTTTGAATTCGTCTAATAACATATATATAATATACATATCAGTAGTTTATATCTTTTTCCTTTGTATATCGGATTTCATATATACATCCATTATATGGTGTTCGGTCAAATGATATTTTTAGCGCACATTCTTTGAAATTTCTTCTAGCATCTCTTTTCGAATCTGTGTGCGGAGGTCTGATATATTGGGTCCTTCTTTTTGTTCATTCATCTCCTTCTCCCTAATATCACGTTTCATGGTGTTATATTTTGTTGATTCTGTTATAATTAATGAAAATTCTTCATCAGAAATCTTATTATCAGAAATAGCTTTTGAAATGATACCTTCCAGTGTGTTTACCTTTGCCCTAGCTAGTTGTGATGTTTTTTCATGTTTGGTTATCTTATGTGATAACTTAACTCCAGCTGTCGTAGAAACAATACCTAACAAAACCCCAGTAGAAGCAATAGGGGCTCCGATTGGGGCTCCAAAACCTGACAAACTAAGGGTTAAACCAGCACCTGAGAGCAAAACAGAAAGCCCGCCTGTTGACCATACGATAAGTTTCCTCAATCTAGTGTACTTTTTCTTAACACATTCATAATGCTTGATTTCATTTTCAAGGTTTTGTAATACCTCACATGATTTTTGGAGTCTAAAATTGTCTCCATTCTCTGCAGGTAATTGTGGATAAAGTTCGTTGTATTCCATATAATATATTAAAAGTGTGTTACTTTTAAATTGATTATAATCAGTTCATTTTTAAAATCAGGCTTTCGACCTTTGATATCAAATAGTTTTATTGTAAAATAATTTAACACATTGTTGACAGAAACAGGAATGCTAGCATAGTCTTTGGATGGTATAACTGCTAATAATGTACTTATTGTTAGTGTTAACTCTGTTCCCTGATTATTTCTATTTGTGTATGATTTATGTCTATCTAGAATATCACAGAATAACATCAGTGGTTTATCTGGTATCCACCGTATTGGATATAACTTACCAGGTAATATTTTTTCAGGAACACCTAACCTTTTTCCTAGTTGATCAGATAACAAGATATTAACCGTCTTATTTGAAATAAAATTCTTTCCATGACTATCTATAATAATTCCGAATTTATTACCTTTCAGACCATGTACAAATGCTTGCTGTAATGTTAACAGGGTGTAATCACCTGCTGGGATGGTTTGTATAGTGTTTCCTTCTCATTATTCTCTAATTTCTTGTAAATATATTGATCTTCACTAAATCGTACCCAAGCTGTGGGACCATAATAGCTCAAAAGTTGTATATCCTTCACGCTTGATAAAGGAGGATCAAGATATACCCTAGTCTCTGGTGATCTCATCGCTATTGTTAAGATTGTTGTCATATGATACATATTATCGTTTACCTTTTATACGGTTTACCATATATGCTACGATGCCAAGAATAAGAACCCAAGCATTTTTAGCTAGGAAACCAACCACTTCACCAGCTGATTTGAATATAAATGACGCTATAGCACCAATCATACCAGGGAGTAGTTCTCCAAGCTTTTTACCTATTGCTTTCAAACCGTTACCAACCCCTTTGGCTACAGTTGATAACCCCTTCGATAAGTTAGAGATGATTACTCCGATAGTAGTTCCCACGGCTAACACCACCGCTGTCACCGTAAATCCATATTTTTTGAATATCCGTTTAACTCTATCTTTGAGAGACATCCCTTCTTCATAAGCCTCACGTTGGTCATCCAAATCTAATATTTGATCGTCTAATTTTTCAATTTCCTGACGTGTTTCTTTCATTTTTACATTAGTTTCAGTTATTTTATCATCTATTTCACTTTTATTACCAACACTGTCTAATTCAATTTGGTCCTCTAATTTAGTTTTTTCATCTTTTAAATTTTGTAATTGCATGTACAGCTTCTTCATGTTGCTTGTTTAAATTATCTTGTTCAACATCAATTTTATCAATTATTTCATCATATGTCGGACCTAAAGCAACCTTAAGATCTCCTTTTATGCTTCCATTTATTCCACCTTTTTTATTAAAGAGGTTTAATGGATTTTTACCAGATTTTTTAAGAGTTAGAGTTACCTTACCATCTTTATTAATATCATATTCAAGGAGTTCACGGTTGGCATCCCGTGGAAATTCTGCTTCTATTCTACCCCAAGCCTCAACTTGACTCTTCGTATCTCCTATGCTTCTACTATTGTTTTAGGAACTCTTGAACTAACTGTACCCTTCTTAGTAAAGAGATTATGCCATTCCGTCCCATACTTTGATTGTACTTGTAAGTCATTTCCATTTAATCTCATATAGAATCCACCTAACCGTGCATCTGGAAATTTAGTCTCTTTAAAGATCCTAACATCATCAGAAGTTAATACGAATTTACTTTCATCACCTTTCAACCTTCTTAATCGATTTGTTAATTCATCAGCTTCACGCATCCAATCTACTTCT
Source organism: Scolanthus callimorphus (assembly GCA_033964015.1). NCBI lineage: Eukaryota > Metazoa > Cnidaria > Anthozoa > Actiniaria > Edwardsiidae > Scolanthus > Scolanthus callimorphus. The sequence goes on from CM066924.1 coordinate 2,760,136, forward strand.
GTTTCTGTATAATAATCATCACCTCCATAATCAGGTAATAAAGGATCAGTATCCGTATAGTCTCTATCCATATTATATGATTTATATTATAGGTATATTTTTATATCCTGTGAAAATATTTTTTATGATTCTCTAGTGTTGTTCTTGTTTTGAATTTCCGCTTACAGAACTTGCATCTAATACGGACATCACGCATGTAGTCGTTTATCTCCTTGATAAGTAAATCATAATCGTTGGAAACGATACACTTATAACCATTCTCCTCATATTGTTCTAATAGGTCTGTCTGCTCATCAGATATATAACCATTACCCTATGGAGTTTTAAATTCGATACACATACCAGAGTAATATTTATGACAATTTTGTATTATAAGATCTGGTTGCCCTTTCATATATCGCTTTCGATAGGATGCTATGCGTTTGGCTGACGTATCTTGATTCTCTCCTAACCCTGCTGTTATGATAACGCTCGGATAAAACCGTTTGATAAACTCTACAACTTTGGTATGCAAGTCGTATTCATTTTCTATTTTAAATGATAGAGTCTTAGGGTTGTTAAACCTCCTGTAGTATCCATACTTTCTAATAGATGGGAGGACCTCCTCAACAACCCAATCCTGAAATTTCTCAGCAATTGGTAATTTGGATCTCATAATTAATCGATATAATCCACTTTCATTGATAAAAATAGTGTGTTGTGGAATATCTTTTAGGGGGCCCTGTTTTGGGGCCCCCTTAATTAATGAGCTCGCTTACCATCTTTTTATTCTTGTCTGGAACATGATTTTCCACAGCATTCCTTGGTTTTTCATACCCAAGAGCTAATGCAATATCTTTCCCTTTGAAATAGATATTCTGCTTGCTATCAATATATGAATCAATAGATAGATTCAAAATTTTGTTTTCATACTTCTTTTCAGTTAGTGTCATTATTATATATTGAATATATAGTAATGTATCCTTAAGCCTTTTTTCATATCTGAATTTAATATTTTTCATCAACATGTTTTCTTAAAGCTTGATCTCACTTACAAGAATTTAGAAGCCACATAGCCAATAGCTAACATACCACCGCTGACGTATACCATTTCATAATTTTTCTGAGTATTTGATGGTTTGTAATAATGACTAAATTGTGGTATTTGTAAATGGATCTTTTGATTATGAGCTTCGTTATACAATTTTCATCTGTAGCTCTCATGTTATGACTTGCGATTTGTTTATTCTTGTACCTTTCTGTTTGCCAATCTATGAGTTTTTGTCTATTTTCCTCAAATATTTCATTATCATGTTGATACTTTTCAACCGCCAAATCATGACGTTTGCGTTCTTCATCCGTGTTGTTACCACTAAGATATTTTGCTAAGTAAGATCCACCGACGAACGCTGTGCTGTTCAAAATAGCCCCGGATATCATAAGTGCAATAGTCGCCATTTATATTATAATATATATATTACACTTTTATACCGAGTTAGGTAGAATCTTTTGAACCTCTAGATAATCCTTGAGATACATACTAGCACCAAGAACCAACACCCATTTACCATAGTTTGTTATATTTGAAGATGGATCTCCAATAAATTGCTCTTTCAAAGTTTTTCGACCGACCCAACCAACACCTGCACACAATCCTATGAGCACAGCACTATCCATAAATTTTTTCAATACTTTGTTTTCAGTTGACATATAATAATATCTATACATATCGTTTTATATCATTTTTTATTATTCCATACCTATTTTCAGTACCGGAATTTTAGATGGTTTTTCATCTACATGAGGGGTGCTTTCAATTCGATTTTATTCTTTTCATTATCCTTACCCTGCTTTCCCCATCTAAAATATAAATCAATACCGGTTAAGCTAATCCCTACTAATGTCAGAGCATTGGTTAATGATAATTCAGGTATCCATGTTTTCTCTTCAGATATTGTATTATCTTTTTTCATAGCTTCCTTAGCCTTTTTATGATATTCTGCCAGCCGTCTTCCAGCTTCCACCTTCTTAGGATCCTTCTGCTTTTTCTCTTTTATAGCTTCTGGTTCCCTAGTTATTTGTTCAATATTTTCTGATTCTGTTGACATATATATTAGTATATCTTAGTTAATTTTTATATCAATTAAGATATTTCAAGAGGTTGCTTGACAGTTGCTCAACAGTTTCTTAACAGATGCTCAAGACTGCTTAAAGGCCGATTTAGACTGTACGATTTTCGCCTACAACCATCGCATGCGACACGCTTGCGACATGACTTAGCTCGTAAGCGCATGTTGTAGAGGAGTTGTAGGGCTGATTTAGACTTTGCGATTCGAGTCGTATGCTGATGCGAGCATGTCGCATGCGATGGTTGTAGGCGAAAATCGTACAGTCTAAATCGACCTTAAGAGGTTGCTCAAGACTGCTCAAGAGGTTGCTTAACAGTTGCTCAACAGATGCTCAAGACTGCTCAAGAGGTTGCTTAACAGGTTGCTCAAGAGTATTATTACTAAACTTGATATGTTTACCGATTTGTATCAAAGCACTTGCAAGAGCTATAAATCGACCACCTTTTAAAACAGCATAACCAGCATATTCAGTCAGCTCCTTTTTTACTAAATCATCATTTTGAAGATCATGACATAAAGCTTCTTTGTCATCTATTGGACAAACATAAGAAATCGCTTGTGAGACTCCTTGTAATGCTATATCAACCAAGCCATTAGTAACCTCATTACCCATCACAACCTGATACCGATTATAATATTTTTCAACATCCTTGATTGTCAATCTCTTTACATCACCAAGAGACAAATTCATACCTGTGTATTCATCTGTTGTTCCCAATACTGCAAGAATGCATAACGATTCCCGTTTTTCTTCGATCTCTTTTGTATCTACATCCTTCTTCTTAGTAGCTTTTGACTTCTTATCCTTTTTGATAGGGATTTCCTCAACATTATTCATATATTCTCCAACAATATCTGTCATTATATTTATTATAATCATATATTATTTAAATCATTTGAATTTGGAAGCTCAATATAACAATTATACGGATGTATCATACACATACATATGCGTGAATACTTTTCTGATTTTAATAATTTCATATACTTTTTCCTATCCTCAATTTCGCCTCCATAATCATCGAATAATACCTTCATGCTTACAGCAGATGGATTATAGAATGAAACCACGCATGCTACATTCTCTCTGAAGGCTTTTGCTATAGATGTTAATTGCTGAGTTAAGACCCATACAGAGATACCCTCATGCCTCCCACTAAAAGCAAGATTGATAAAATTATTAGATCTTTGTTTTAGATCCTTTGAAAAAGCACAATCATCGAGTATTATCAATGTATTTGTACCAGTAAATAACTCCTTACAATAAGATAAAAGTTCGTTAATTTCATCTATTGAATCTGCATCGGGTGAAACAACTATAAACCTTTTATCACCATTAGCAAACCCTTGCTAGGTTTTATTTTTTGCATAAGTTGGACATATAAGCACTATATATTCAAACTTGAATTTAAATGGACCTCTAAGCTGTTCTATCAAATATCGTGTCTTCCCGCTGTTTGTAAAGCCTACTATTAGGCAGTGAAACGGTAATTTATCCGCTAACTCTTCCATATATTATTACTAATACATTATACTTTTAAGACTGCTTCCCATGATTTCCATCAGGGCGTCTGCGATCACATACATGTAACAGGTAATAGTACCAGAACCGGAAGCTGTTCTTTTCATCTCAAGGTGAACCCCGTCCCGTGTACTAGCAAGGTGGAGACCGTTGCCATGTATTAAATCCCCGGGGGGGGGGACTCCCAATATTTTAGACGGGGGTGCTCGTCGGGAAAATTGATTTTGACCCTAAGGGATAGCAAAATGGGTGTGGCAGACAGTAAATTTACCCCTAAAAGAAAGCAAATTTGGCGTGGCGACCGCCGAATTTACCCCTAAAAGATAGCAAATTTGGCAGGTCAAAACAAATAAAAGCGAATTTTAGGGGTTTCAACCAAGTTTCCTTTGTAAATGTCGGTTCTTGTGTCAGTACCAATATATTATTGGGCAAGGATTGGTTTGAGACTCCCCTAAGGGATAGGGCTGATTTCAAACACCCCTAAGAGATAGCACGTCTGTCAATTTTATACCCTAAGGGATAGGACGAGCACCCCCGTCTGAAAATATGGGGAGTCCCCCCCCCGGGATTAAATCATCATGATATGTTCGTAAGTCTATCCACAATGCAAATGTATCATTATAAAACTCCTTGATTGTTATATTATCACTGATTCCAAACCGTTTGGTAACTGCATCATAAAAATCTGAGGTTTCCATACCTTTGCTATATAGACGATTTGGTACACCATCGATATTAATTTTAACACTTGTAATACTTGGATTCACAAAATTTTCACTATCCCTAGCACTTGCAGTATGGGGTGTTGTAAACAGCATTAGGATGCCAGTCATGCTTCTACGAGGGATGTTAATATTCTCATTTAATATGCTATCCGTCCCTTTGGTAATCGTGAACGTTTTATGAAGCAAAATATTTTCGTAATACAACCCTTTTCCAATTTGATAAGAGCTTTTTACCTCGTTCGCAAGGTAATCACTTGAAATGCTTTGATATTCTAGCTCAAGATTGGAAATAGCATATGTATGGCTTTGTTTTATCAGAAGTGATAGTAAGATCCTTCAATTCAGGAAGTGTGATCTCAAAAATGAAACTCTGATCTAGCGCTTTTGGATAGAATACTCCGTGATCGTCTATAATTGGATGTTCTAGTGGAAGTCTATATTTTGTGTTATATACTACACTGAGAGCCACTTCTGATACATCCGTACTAACTTTATCGCCTGCACCAGCTCTCAGTTTATGCATGTTGACACTGGAAATTCCTTGTTTGATTCTGTTTTCTCTTTCCTTTTTGCTAAGATGAAGATCACTGTATAGTTTATACAAATCATATCGGTTTGTATCCTGTACTGTCTCTCCACCAAAATGTATTTTATATCTTGATTTCAAGCATGCTGTTAGATTGTTGACAAATCTGTTATAAGCATGCTTTTCCGTGCTAGATTGATTAAACGTCAGCGCTAGGCTATTTGGGACAATAACCACATTGTCTGCTAGCTTAGGAACATGAACATATACTGTTTCGGAAGGTTGTGCTTTGTTTGGATTCATAGTAACACGGTGTAAGCATGTTTCAGCCTTTAAACCAAAGCTTTTTTTATATGCTCGATTTGGATTGAGTTTATCTGCTATTGATGTCATATAAATAATAAATATAGTATTATACTTTTATATAATAATGGAGAAAATATATTACTCAACTGAGGGTTATTGGAAAGGTAATTCAGCTGTTAGAAAATTAGCTGAGAGAGCAAAAGTTAGCGAATCAGTTGCAAAAGAATGGCTTCAAAAACAAGCAATATGGCAAATATACTGATTACATCCCTAGACCATATTGGAGTATTGATAAACCAAATCAGATACACCAAGCAGACTTATTATTCCTACCACATGATACTATCAGACGAAAGACTTATAAGTACGCATTAGTAGTTATTGATATAGCTAGTAGATACAAAGACGCTGAGGCATTAACATCCAAAGAATCAAATGAGGTATCCAAAGCTTTCACAAAGATATATTCAAGAAAGTTAAAATATCCTAGTACAATAATTGTTGATCCTGGAAGAGAATTTATGGGACAAGTTACAACATTGATGAAAAAACATAATGTAACCATCCAACGATCAGAAGCTAATAACCATAGAGCTCAAGCCTTTGTAGAAAGAGCAAATAGAACACTGAGTGAGAGGTTATTCACACATCAGTATGCACAAGAAATGATTACTGATGATCGTTCAAGAGAATGGGTTAAACGTTTGCCTGCTGTTTTGAAATCAATAAATAATGAAAAGATACGAATAACTGGTAAAAAACCTATAAATGGAATAAAAATGGAAGAAATGGAATTAAATGAAATGGAATATAAACGTCATGTTGGACTGGATGAAAAACGATTACCACAAGGTGTAAAAGTTAGATATACCTATACGCTGATGGTGAACAAGAAGGTGGAGATAAGCGTCGTGCCACTGATCCTATATGGTCAATAGATACGTACGATATATCAAGAGCTATTGTAATAGCTAGTCAACCTGTATTGTATTACCTCTCTAATGGCGCGCCGAAAAGATCTTTCGTTAGAGAAGAAATTCAGGTAGTTCCAAATGATACCCAGCTACCTCCTGATAGTGTTTTAAAATAGTTTGCTTGACTTCTTTGGTTTATCAATTTTTTGCTTGGTTATCCTATCATAATTATCTATCCCACCATGATATCGTCTTATAAAATCTTCTTTTTCATGATCATACATGTACTCATTGATATTTCTATAGCCTATAGCTTCCGTATGGATATTATCGCTTTGAATATTACGTTTGTCATCATCCCGTGATAACACAATTTTGTTAACCGTTTCTGTGTATATCTGATGTTTATAACTCATGATAACATTCATCTTTCTCATAGTTTGGCTACCTTCAAATAAGCAATTTTTATAATCATCGAAGGTTATTGATGATTTAACAACTGATCGTTTAATACCTTTGCATCTTTTTCCAGTTTGTTTATCATCTGTTTTATATGCATATAATTTAGCCCTCAAGCCTACAAATTCTATTATTTCCACATTTGGCGATTCATCTTTAAACATACCTATCACCTTTTTATTAGTTCTATATTTGATTCCTGGATGATCTTCTTTATAGTTGCTTGTATCGAATTTTATTTTAATAGCTTCCTCAATATCTTTGTAATAATCTTCTGTCTGTATTTCGTACATCAAACTATCTGTGTCTGTGAATAGGAGCCTTGCTTTGCTTTCATATTTTGGTTTGATATAATTGTAGTGAAAGTCATACATAAGGTTTTTAGACAGATCTAAGATCGACATCCCCACGTATATCGGCTTGTTGAATATCAATTCTGTTTTTCCCATATGTATAGCTACCAAGGACTCTGAAAATATTGTCCTTCTCTTATAGTTTGGTTGGCATATTAATTTATTGGCTTGCTTTTCATCCGTCACCAGCCTAATATCTTGTCTATTCCTGATATTTTCCATAGTCTTGCCGAAGACGCTGTTGTTCATCAGTTAAAAAAAATCCTTCTCAAAATCATTTTTAGCTTTTGTTCTGAGATTATTATTGAGACTAATATATTCCTCCAACCATGCGGACTCCTTAAATGTAATACCTCTATGTATCTTTCTTATTTTAAGCCCGATACTTTCGTATAATTTTAGAGTCTCATGATGAACTACATATTTTGTTTTATCACATAGGTTAGGAATAAGCTTCTCCACTTTATTAACCATTATTTTCTGAGGACCAAGAGGGTACTCATTATGGAGATTATGTAGCTTAACAGGATATTGAAGATCAACTTCTAGTATACATGGAGTGGTTTTCCAGTTCTTAATCTCAGTATTATCCATCCATCTGAAACCGTGTGTTGGTAGCTTCTGTGACATAGCCCATGCATACAGGGCGTTAGAATCGAGGTACTTGATGAATGTTGACTTTTGTTTCTTATCAAATGATTTCATATATTTGTTATTAGCTTTTGCATAGCGTTTGCTAATCATACTTATTCCTCCTCTGATGCCTGACTCTATCATAAGTAGCATATCAGGGTCGCTCAACAGCTCTAGATTCATATCTGTCTTTTTTAACATTGCATCCCATGATAAACCGGGAGCACTGTAATAGTAACAGCTATCTAACCCATAATTACTCATACACATATCTCTGAAGCTCTCAAACACATCTGCTAATAGGATAACATCACTCTTGAGATATAAATCATGATACTCCCGCATTGATTTGATATTAAATGTTAACCATATATTTTTAGCATGGCTATAATCAACGTCTGAGATATCCATATCATTCAACTTACTATAGAACTCACTTTTTAGAGGAAGGCATGTTTCACTCAATTTTTCCAGCGAGTTGACATAATCATATGGATAGACACCTTTCCGAAGCAATAGGTCTAACTTCTTACCTTTGTAGAACATAGCTAGATTCTTGAACTGGTCTTTTTTGAGATTACTAACTAGTGTATCTAGAGATGCCTGCATGAATTTGTAACTATCTATGAACCGTATCTCCCGTTTAACAGTACAAGCTTTTCCCTTCTTGTCTACAAATCTATCAACTATTATCTCCTTTTTGAAACTGATATATTTTTCTTCATTATTTGGGATACAGTCTATCTTTCCAGCTGATACACCAAGGTTCTTGATAAACAGATGTGCGTCATATCCTGATAGATTATGAAATATCACAGGGATATGCTTCGGTATCTTGTAATTCAGGTTGCAGTCGTTGTGACTTGCACCACGATATCTACCTGTAAGATGATCATGGTCTAGCACCTTATCTCCATCTAACTCATCTCCACAAATATGACAGTGGGTAGCCTTTTTATAGTCTGCATTATCCTTGTCAGTCATTTTTACTTTCCTGTTATAATGGAATTTTAAATATATATTTGTAACTGTTTTTTCTATGGACTCTACAAACAGCTGACCAATATCCTCATCCTCAGACTTAGCTGTGTATCTGAATATTTTAGGCTCATATAGACTGTCATCATAGCATTTAACCATATAGCAATACCCAGATGGTTTATGTTTTTGGTATTGCTCAGTGTATGAGTTGGTGTCGTTTGGAGAGCATGATGAAATAGGCTCTGTAAAACACTCAAAATCACCATATATACACCAAGGAACTCGCATAGAATGATTAAAGTTTTTGAAAGATAGTGCAGTTCCCTCTTCTGGTAGTTTTATTCTTACCACATCGTGGTTCTTACAATATTCGGAATGCTTTTTTAGGCTCTTTTGTGTTTTAAACGAGTTTAGACATCGTTCACAGTAAAACCTCTTTTCTGTATGTTTTGTAATCTGTGAGGTTAATAATCTGCTAATATTTTTAATCCAACAATAATGGTTAGTCTTATCGTTTGATATCATAAGCAGGTTAATCGTTTGTTCTCTGCTTTCAATTTCACTAATTCTAATTGGATATACTTCATTTTTATATCCGTATACGTTTATCCCATATTTTGGATTATTCTTTTCAAAGATACCTATTTTATCAATTTGCAAAGGAAATTCAATACCCTCACAGTTGAATTTCTCAGCGTTTGATTTCATAGCTTTTGAAATCCTTTCTGGGTGTGTTTTTGCTTCATATACTGCTATTGTAAGAGCCCACTTGAAACACTGATTATCCTCATTTTCTGGGTTAACAATAGCATTTTTCAATTTGAGTTTTTGTGGAAGGTCAATCCAAGATTTTGCTGTTATAGGCTGGTATTTATCGATGTGAATATCAAAGTTAGCAACTCTACTGAATATCCAGCCTGAACCACTATCTTGAAAATTACTAACTTTTTCTAATATGACCCCTGTCAACGTTTTGTAAACATCTCCTATGTCTGTTGCTTGTGTTATAATCACTATATCACTGTGAAAGTATCCATATGTATATACAAACTCGTTATTAGAGTCCTTTTTATAAAATTCAACCTCTAGAAGAAGCTTCAATTTAATCGGCTTTTGTTGTTGGTTAATCGTTTCAATAGCCATATTCTTATATTTTCCTAGAAACATCTTAGGATCTATCTTATCCTCACCTTTGATTCTGTAAGATGATAAAAATCCTTTTAATGCTGTCTCTTTTTTCTGTATATTTGTTGGCTTATTCTTCAGCTTGTTATATATATCATTGACCGTCCTCTTCAATGCTTCCAAACGAGTATTAACATGCTTCTTAACCTCTGGTGGAATGTAGGATAGAATCCAGTCTGCGAATTTATTTAGTTTGCTTTGAACTGTCTCAACGGTGGAAATTATTGCGTGTTGACCCACCGCTGATACAGCTTTTATTGGTTTTAAGATCGGTACATTGATCTCTGGCACTGCCTGATCCATGATATTATTTGACATTGTGTTACTAGTAGAAAGAGTTTTGCTCTTAAGTGTTTTTGTTAAAGACATTTTTTATAATATATATAAAAACTATTCCTTTAAGTCCTTTTATATATGTGGAAAAAATATACAAGGTTATTCCACAGCCTTATACATGCCCAGGCTTGCCCACAAGGGGAATACCCTAATGGTGACGTCATGGTTGTATCCGATGCTATATATAACATAATCAAAGGAAAGCCGCTTCCGTTTATGATTGGTTAAAAAATTCTCACGCGTGGGAAACAAATCAAACACCGTCATGAACACAACCTTGGAAGTTATAGGTTTTTAGTATAACAACGGATTTTAAAGATTGTTAACCATTTTGGATTTTAAAGATTGTTCACCATTTTGAATTTTAAAGATTGTTCACCATTTTGGATTTTAAAGATTGTCCACCATTTTGGATTTTAAAGATTGTCCGCCATTTTGGATTTTAAAGATTGTCCGCCATTTTGGATTTTAAAGATTGTCCGCCATTTTAGATTTCAAAGATTTGATTGACAGGTGTGGTTAAAAGATTTGATTGACAGGTGAGGTTAAATAAATTTGATTGACAGGTGAGGTTAAATAAATTTGATTGACAGGTGCCACGCCCACAATTTGATTGACAGGTCTAAAGTCAAGTGACAAAAACCACAGGAATCCTGACAATTTCAAAAATGTCCCAGAACATACCAATTACTACTACTCCCTCCTCTCCCACCCGGGATTTGGTGAAGAAATAGAATTGTCTTATCTCACCCTGGCAAATCATGTGCTTGACTTCTTGAATGGAGGCATGCAGACTACCGGAATCGTGAACATTTAAGACCAGGTCGCCATTAGTCGCAATTTGTCTTAGCTGATGTTCTAGATCTGCGTTAAAGTAATGAGTAATACCGACACAAATAACAGTAGAGCTTGATCTTTTCATATTATCAGCCTCATGCATAAGCTCGTCCAAGTTATGTCCGGCATCTGTAACGACAACGACTAGGATAGGAACTTGGAGACGGCGATGAGCGAATACTTCTTGATAGGATGCCCTGAGTGTTGCCATAGCGCGACCCACTGATGGCAAGCGCATAATGATTTCGTTAACCTGCTGGCCCGTCTGGTATGTATTATGAAGAAAGGTTTGTCGATCGCTGAACGATACCAACGCAACGCGCACGTGATCTGGATCTATTTGGAAACCCTCCACTAGTCGGATGAGGAAGGTTCTGCCAAGTTCATAGTTGTGTTGGTTGGCAGCATTAATGTCCACGATGAAATATATGTCCAATATGGCGTTATTACAATCTGAAATAAGAAAAAGACTCCATCAATTATCAATTATCCATCAAGGCTAACTTGTCACGTGTCAACCACGTGGAATGCGCTCTTTTCTCGACACGGGTCCAAACTTGGGTTAAGTTATCCTTGAGGCAGGGAGGTGCACGGTTCACCAACAAGGTCTGACGTGGCATGCTGTCATCAATGACGACATCAACACTAGAAAAGTCGATACCTCGAAGTGACAGAAATGTATTGATTCGAGCTCCGCTTTTAGTGCCTAGAGGGGCTCGCGTTCCCGCAGCCTTTGTGAACCACGGGCGCGGTGCCTAGGCACAGAAAGATTCGGCTCAAAAATTCTTTAAAAGTTCCCCAAAATATCCTCAAAAGTTGCTCAAAAGTTACTCAAATTCGGAAAATGTTGCTCACAGAATCAAAAAAAGTTGCTCCCCAAAAAAGAGCATTTCTTCACACTTGTCGCCTGATTTATAAAAAAAGTACAAAGAATCAGGTTCACGTGCACTCGACTCAACAGCTGCTAGTAAGATCAAGCAATTATTCTAAACATCATTTGGCATAATTATACTAATCAAACGGTTGATTAAGAGACTCACTTGCCGTCCATGATATAGTTAAAAAATCATGATATTTATCAGAATATTTAATTAGCTAAGGGAATTTCTTCTGCCATGTTTAATACTAATACAAAATAGTGAACTAGCTTTCTCGCATTTTTGAAAGGAGGCTATGTGCATAGTAACTCAAGCACATATTTTTCGAATAAGGCTTGTGTGTAGTGAACTAGTTCTCTCCAGCGCATTTGCAGAACAAGTCTATGAATACAGGGAACTAGTTCTCTATTCACTTTATTTCACTTTATTTTGTGGATGCTACCTCAATAAATCGATATATGTGCATCGCAGACGGTCAGCTGTAATTACATTGTAATTAAGTGTGCATTTGTAGAACAAAGCTATGTGTATAGTGAACTAGTTCTTTCCAGCGCATTTGTAGAACGAGGCTTCACATTCTGAGTTCCATTAACCAAGGACACAAGTACGGTAGTACCTTTGTTTAAAAGACTTCACATTCTGACTCCCATTAACCAAGGACACGAGTACGGTAGTACCTTTGTTAAAAGGCTTCACATTCTGACTCCCATTTCTCCTGCGCATTTGTAGAACGAGACTATGTGTATAGTGCACTAGTTCTCTACAGCGCATTTGTACAACGAGGCTATGTGTATAGTGAACTAGTTCTTTCCATCGCATTTGTAGAACGAGGCTATGAGTATAGTGATCTAGTTCTTTACAGCGCATTTGTAGAAGGAGGCTAGGTGTATAGTGAACTAGTTCTCTCCTGCGCATTTGTAGAACGAGGCTATATGTATAGTTAACTTAGTTCTTTCCTGCGCATTTGTACAACAAGGCTATGTGTCTTTCCAGCGCATTTGTAGAAAGAGAAAGATCTAAGAGGCCTAAAACTGATGTGAACAGTCCACGCCACCAATGGCGCCAAGTTATCTTATTTTCACTTAGTTTCTAATCTCAGGGTACGTCCTTCGCACATAAACCCGGATAAATTTAAAAAGCAGTCATTTTCCTCTGTTTTGGTCTCGCAGACACTACAACCCCAAATTTATAAATTAGTGTAAAATAAAAAATGATATTATCATGATATATCATATTAGTATATACCAAATCAGTGAATAGTCATTTTCGCGCGCTCTGATTGGTTCCTGAAATAGTAGATATCATACACTATTTACTGTTTTGAGAAAACTCTCAAAATGGAGGCTCGTTTTGCGCGCGATACTGCGTTTTGAATCTTTAATCACCGTATTTTATTCTACTGATTTGATATACTAAAACAACTCTCCCCCTCAGGGTCGGTGCCTAGCGGTGGATATATACCTCGACGCTTCGCGTCTCGGTATATATCCACCGATATTCACCTCCCCTTCGGGGGATAGTTGTTAACTATCAACTTATATGTTCCATTTTCATAGTTGATAATGACATTGATATATTATTGATACATAGATGATAACTTGCTATTTTGGAATATCAATTTATCTTGCTATTCTCTTTTATTGCTAGTGATATTTTTATCATCATTCTACCTGCTGCTCTCAATAATGAGAATGATAGTGAGAAAATGAGTTTTGCTATTCTTATTTTTTTTGTTCAACGTTCATGATAAGTAAGAGTTATCAGTGAGTGATAATGATAATGATCATTTGAAATTTGAATTTGAATTTTTAGGTGCCAATATCATACTGTTAGTATATATAATAGGACTCCATGCTGTCCAATTAAGAAAAAATTGGATGATTCCGAGGAACTCCAAAATTGGACGAGGCCGCAGGCCGAGTCCAATTTGGAGTTCCGAGGAATCATCCATTTTTTTCTTAATTGGACAAGCATGGAGTCCTGTTATTTATTAATTATATAACATCCATGTTCAAACCCAAACTGTCCAATTTTAGCGCGAACTGTCCAATTAGAGCGCGCGCGATCCAATTAAAAAATAATTGGACGATTCAAGAAAAATCGATCTGCCGGCACAATGGGATTTCGAGCTGGCTATATAATTATCACCAGAATATCATTAAAATATAAAATTATCCATTATCAAATGAATGATAATTAATCATGATATTTTGATAATCAGCAATCCTGCACCTTAGTGACAAAAGCGCAACAGGAAAGTAGTTCATGTTATGTTTAAGACATAGCTTCGTTCTTAAAATGCACAACAGATAAGCTAGTTCACTTTACACATGAGCTTCACTCTACAAATGCGTAACAGAAAAATTAGTATATTTTACACGAGCTTCGTTCTAAAAATGCGCAACAGATATTAAGCTAGTTCACTTTACACACGAGCTTCGTTCTACAAATGCGCAACAGAAAAACTAGTTCATTTTACACATAGCTTCGTTCTGCAAATGCGTAACAGAAAAAGTAGTTCATTTTACACATAGCTTCGTTCTACAAATGCTCAACAGATAAGCTAGTTCACTTTACACATGAGCTTCGTTCTACAAATGCGCAACAGAAAAACTAGTTCATTTTACACATAGCTTCGTCTACAAATGCGCAACAGATAGGCTAGTTCATTTTACACATGAGCTTTGTTCGAAAAATGCGCAATAGAAAAACAACCTCGTTTTACAAAAACTAGTTCATTTTACACAGCTTCGTTCTACAATTGCACAACAGATAGACTAGTTCATTTTTCACATAGTTTCGTTCTACAAAGGCACAACAAAAAGCTAGTTCATTTTACACATAGCTTTCTCTTGTACAAATGCGCAACAGAAAAACTAGTTCATTTTACACATGGCTTCGGTCTACAAATGCAAAACAGAAAAGCTAGTCCATTTAACATATGAACTTCGTTCTACAAATGTGCTACAGAAAAAAAGTATATTTCAGACATAGCTTTTTTCTACAAATGCATAACAGAAAAACATAGCGTCGAGGGGCTAGCAGGAGCGAGGTAATCCAGTTAAATATCTACTATAATATCAGATGATATCAGATAATATCACATTATCAAGGGGCCCATGAATGGAGAGAGAGGTAATCTAATTAGATATCTATTATTATTATATGGATGCCAGTGTTTTACCGAAAACTAAAACACTCGTATTTTCAATATCTTCACTAGTGAAAATATGAAAAAGTTATGTACCGAATGTCCCGGATGTGCACGTTTGCAGATTTGTTTTCCTGACTTCGTCTGCAGTGAAATCTCGCTCGCTCGGTCACACGAGTTTTAAGCCACAAAACTAAGTTTAGTTCTAGTTCTAAAGAGAAAAACCTTATTTCAACTATGGCAGAGAAAGCTACAGCAACACAAAAAGGGAAATTAGTTCTTAACGACACTGGGAACCAGAAAGATTGAGGGAGCATTTCACAAATAAACACTTTCGACTTTACCAAGTGAGTTGTTCAGTTTGTAATATTTTGCCGCTATGTCAATTCTAATCCATACAATAAAAAGAACATTACACGGTGGCTAGAAGATATGGATTTCATTTTCTCGTGTCAAAAACAATATTTTACTCACTCGCTGCGCTCGTTCGTAAAATATTGTTCTTGCCACTCGAAAATAAAATCCATATCTTCGCGCCACCGTGTAATATCCTCTATGAATCTAAGATGTAATATCAGATATTAGTATATACCAAATCAGTGAATAGTCATTTTCGCGCGCTCTGATTGGTTCCTGAAATAGTAGATATCCAGCATTAGTATATACCAGCTCTGCAACCTCCTAAGAACGACCAATTTGATTGGTTTAGAGTCTCGGAATCTGTTAGAGTTAATTACCGAGATTCGAGGCAATAACCCCAATACATCCCAAGGGCCGTAGGCCCGAGGGATGTATTAGGGTTATTGCCGAGAATCGAGGTAATTAACGGACTTAGTTTACAGTTGACAAGGTTTTCAGAAAACAGGGACAAATGAAATGCATTCTTCTCATTGAATTTAACAGTTTTGAAAAGGAGTGTACAGTTTACAATTGAAAAAGATAGCGGATTCCAATAGGAACTATTGTTAGTTATTTAGCTGCTTTCATAGAAGTTGGTTCCCCAGAGAAACTTATTGCAATTAATTTTTACCATGCACAATAAAGTTGTGATGCTGAAGAAAATGAATGACAACTTTTATTCAACTATGATTGACAAAGGTTTCCAAACACGAATTACGTCTTTTGTTTTCGTACAACAGCCAGTCCAATTAATCAAGCGGCCTTTTGTAAAAGCGCAACTCATTTAAGCGCTGTTATTTTGGTCGGTACGTAGCTGCTTAAAGCTCCTCTCTGGTTGGATAATACAACAATACCCTATACCTCAACACAAAGAACGAGGATAATAGACTAGAGACAAAAGAACTCCTTTGTAGAACGAAAATAATAGAGACAAAAGCAACTACGTCCTTACTGGTTATTTTCATTTGTACCACGCCCTGACAGCTAACAGCTACTACAGATCAATTTGCATAACGTTGTGTCTAGCAAAACGGATGGAACTGGTTCAAGATGGAGAAACTGAAGGCAAGTTTGAGGTATTTTGCGCTCGTTGGTTGCTCTCTACGCTTAGATATGCAATTAACCTGGTCATGATTTTATCTGTATTTTCAGGTTTGCGTCTTAACACACTCTATGGGCAATGAGACCAAGCGAGTAGACTGGACAAACGCTTCTCAATGGTTCAAGTGAAGGCGTTCACGGAAATCGAGTTTTGTGGCGTTCAACGGGATTCACATAAAGGATATTTAGGAGCAAATATTGGTTATAGACAGACAGTCAGCATAGATGCATAAACTGAGATTATTGGATGTTTTTTTCTCGGGGTAAGTGTATGGATTTGAATTCACTAGTTAAATGTTTGGGGTGATAATTGAATTAGTCATCGTGAAAGGGGCAACTGTCATGGTCTATCATGAATTTGGTCTAACTTGGGGTCATTTTAAGTAGCTTAAATGCAGTCAAACTCCCTACAAATCAACAAAATAATGGTCTACGTTTTTTAACTAACCTTTCAGCTGCTAGATCAGTATTTTCGTGTATAATCGAGCGGATGGAATTGGATTGCTAATTGGCATTTTTGATTTTCGAACAGGCTGTGAACAAGTTTCTTTCTAAGACTAATTTGAAACAAAATATAGGTTCGGAGTTGTTTCTATAGAACACTGGTCTTATTTTAAAATATTTTGATGAAACAACCGTGACAGTGCCCCTTGAAGTCTTGGTAAAAATGGCTTATTGTGTGGTTCCAGAAATTATCCATAGGAAGGATAATAGGAAAGGACATATTTTCCATACAAATACTGTATTTTTCTTCGAAAATTCCAGAGAGGTGGGGGGGGGGGGTCACTTTTGAACACTCTTCCGGGGGGGATATTTTCTGGAACCACACATAGATTCACAGGTAAGTATATGGCTTATTATATGGAGTCATAGGTAAATATCTAGATATTTACCTATGAGTCCATTAATGAGCCATATATTTACCTAGAAATTCAATTCAATTCTATTGATCAACCCCAACCTTTCCCTGAAGAATTCAAATCCCTCCCCGACTTTTAGTTTGTTGAGATTCATTATCCGAGTATTCCCTACGAATAACAATGGAAACCGCGTCAACTGTAAACTAAGAGACATTATTTACCTCCGAAACAGTAGATATTGTGTTGGCAAGCAAATTTCATGTAGAGGCGAAGAAATGTCAGTCAACAAAACTATGGAAGCAACAAATTAGATTTCTTTGTCTCAAAATCGGTCTCTCTGGATTTAATATGTCTCACAAATCGTCTGAGCATTGTTTGTGAAAAACACGCTTGCACTGTGAAACCCGAGTTGAAAAACTTTAGCTGGCAAAGCATGAATGAAAATTCTTTTTCGGCATGTACTTTCCCTTTATTTTATTTATTTGACAAAAATCAAAATTATAATCTACAATATGTCGAGAAAATACAGTCGAAAGAGCTAATTTTCAAAGTACCTGAGGATGGTTTGTGTCTTGCAACGACTGATCGGCAGCTTTCTTGTAGTTTTTTTTGCGAGCGAACTGTCCGCCACAAAGGAGACTTCTGTTAGTAGTTAGTTATCCTTCTTCTTGCCTGATGATAACCCCATAAAGCCTTTTCATAAGGTTTCGTGTAGTTGTTTTATCCTGCTAAATCGTTTTTCCCTCAAATATCCAGTGTTTACCGTGTTTGCTCACTCCATTTTTCCAGCAAACTAAGAATTACTTGTGCAACGAGTGGCTGCCGACAAATAATTTTCATCTCGGAAACTTTTGGCGAATTGCTTACAAATGCTCTCCAATTTGCAGCTATATTCCTTCTTGAATTGAAATGATGTAATATATTGCTCGCTACATGTCCAAATTTGTTGAAAATCCCTTGAATTGTCCACTTTTTTCCGCAGCTTTTCGAAGTAAATGCTTGCAAACTTTCTAGAGCTGTCAAAATCGACCAAAAACGTGCTTATGCAAATCACCTATAAAGTTTGCGTGAGTTTTGTCACGCACGCAGTTTTAAAACGCTAACACAACTTTTCTTATTGTTTTCCGACTGAAAATTCGGCAGGTTGCCTTGCTGGTATATACTAAAACACTTGCGGCTCTCGGTAAATATTCTGCCACTATCCACCTCAATTGAAATAGAATAAGTGCTAATTAGTATATACCAGCTCGGCAACCTCCTAAGAACGAGCAATTTGATTGGTTTAGAATCTCGGAATCTGAGACATTATTCACCCCCGAAACAGTAGATATTGTGTTGGCAAGCAAGTTTCTTGCAGTGGCGATTTTTATTTAAAAAGCGGAAGAAAAGTCAGTCAACAAAACTAAACAAGTAACAAATTAGATTTCCTTGTCTCAAAATCGGTCTCTCTGGATACATAAGTCTCACAAATCTTCTGAGCATTGTTTGTGAAAAACACGCTTGCACTGAAACCCGGGTTGAAAAACTTTAGCTGGCTAAGCATGAATGAAAATTCCTTTTTGGCATGTATTTTCCCTTTGTTTTATTAAATTGACAAAAATCAAAACTATAATCTACAATATGTCGAGAAAATACAGTCGAAAGAATTAATTTTCAAAGTACCTGAGGATGGGTTTGTGTCTTGCTAATCGGCAGCTTTCTTGTAGTTTTTTTGCGAGCGAACTGTCAGCCACAAGGGAGACTTCTGTATGTAGTTAGTTCTCCTTCTTCTTGCCTAATAATAACCCCATAAGCCTTTTCACAAGGTTTCGTTCTCATGTAGCTGTTCCACCCTGCTAAATCGTTGTTCCCCTCAAATATCCAGTGTTTACGGTGTTCATTCACTCCATTTTTCCAGCAAACTACTTGTGCAACGAGTGGCTGCCGACAAATAATTTTCATCTCAGAAACCTTTGGCGAATTGCTTACAAATGCTCTTCAATTTGGACCTATATTCCTTCTTGAATTGAAATGATACAATACATTGCTCACTACATGTCCAATTTTGTTGAAAATCCCTTGAATTGTCCACATTTTTCCCCATCGAAGTAAGAATGCTTGCAAACTTTCTAGAGCTGTCAAAATCGACCAAAAACGTGCTTATGCAAATCATCTAAGTTGCGTGAGTTATGTCACGCGCGTAGTAAAACGCTAACACAACTTTTTTTATTGTTTTTCGACTGAAAATTCAACAGGTTGCCTTGCTGGTATATACTAAAACACTTATTCTATTTCAATTTCGGTGGATAGTGGCTTTAGGAATATTTACCTCGAGCCTGCGGCTCTCGGTAAATATTCTGCCACTAGCTAACTATTCACCTCCCCTTCGGGGGATAGTTGTTAATTATATCCCAGTGATCAATTTTAACGCGCGCTCTGTGGTCGAAACGTATCACGTGGTGCATTGCAGGACAGCTATTATACACTTAATGACTGCTCTCGAGGGAAACAGCGAGTTTTGTTTTTCCCGAGAATCTCGATGTTTCCCGAGACGAAGTCGAGGGAGACATCGAGATTCGAGGGAAAACAAAACTCGCTGTTTCCCGAGAGTGCAGTCATTAAGTGTTTTATTATATAGCAACTAGAAAATACACGGTTAAAATAGTACATGTTTTTATTTTTATTTTCCCGCTCTGGCAATGTAGCCCGCGCGGGCAACAATTTTTGAATTGTAGCCCGCGCGGGTTACATTGAGTTTGTACCTTACCACGTGACCATGATAGAACCAATCAGAGCGCGCGTTGTGATCGAATAAACACGAGCTATATAATAACAGGCGATATTGTCCGTCGGAAGTGTTGTCCGTCCTGCGAGAAATGATTTAAGAAAAACTGGATATAGTTCTGTTTAAAAAATGTTGGAAAACAAGCAACCAAGGTTTTTCACATCGGTCATAAAGCGCGCGGAAATCGGCACCGTCCGCATGTCCTAGTAGCCAGCGGTCGCGCGCGTGAATGTACACTTTGTTATTCAAAATGGCGGATCGATTGTCGAACTCTTTGTGGGTTTTGGGATAAATTGAACGTACAGTGATGCAGGTCAGGAGAGAAAGGAAACAGAAACTAGAAGAGTATTTTTGGAGACCCCTTGGTGCCTTTTTAGACGAGGATCATTCTGAAATTGGCCGAAGTTGTGGCGAAAACATGTCCGAGTCGGCTAAACAGCTCCAGACATTCGAGTGACTGTTGTTTCATCCTTCGACAACCAAGAACGTGAACTTAAATCTTCTGTTGGTTGATTTACAGGCGTTTTGTTCATCAAGTAATGTGCGGCGGTCTGCAGGAAAGTTTGTTTTCGCCACCAAGGATTTTTTATTGGCCACCTAAGGTTTGCTAAAGAAGTACTGGATTGTTGTTCACTGAAAGAAAAGTCGCTTGCAAGACTAAAGTAGACCAGATTGTGAAACTGTATTTGTACAGCCCTGTATATATTGCTCTAGAAATCCTGCCTAGAAGAACGTAGATAATAGTTTTCCACTCTCACAGAATATTTCACTGCAATCATTTTTTTCTCATGCAATAATATTTTGTTTGTTTGTATTTGTTTCCATGAATAGGGACTTCACTGAGTAAAAACGAACGGTAGTGACAGGGCTCAAATTTATGAATGAATTAATGAATGGATTAACTCATCTCTACAGGTGTGAGATACGGGAGAGTAGATCTTGAGAACTAAGTGCTGTCAGGAGACAAACCAGAGCTTTATAGATAACCAAGAGATTTGTTGAAAGCATGTCAGATGTTCCTGTGGTGTGTGACTGTAAGAAAGCATGACACTTTCATCTTATCACACTGTGATTCACAAGACTCCTAGCTTGAGTAAAAATCTTTTTTTGGTGTCTTTGAATGACTGATTAACTTGCTAGTGCACTGTGATAAAATTTCTTTAATGCCAATTTGAAATTTCACTAGAAGAGGCCATAAGACATCATTAAGTCTATTATTAGGGAAGCTTTTGTGCTGTGCTTCAAGAAAGAAATATAGTCAAGGGGGTTTCAATAACTTTTCATTTGTTCTCATGAGAATTCTGGAAGAAAATGACTGAATGAAACCTTCAGCTCCTCTTGGGTGGAATTCTTTTTGCCCAGCACTGCATTCTTAAGAATCTGAGTTTTAGTAAGCTACTGAGTGTAATTCTGGTTTTAGTTGTCAAAGGGCAAAAATATTTCAGTGGTAAATTTCATTTTCGAAATCTACTTCCTGCATCACTCATGCAATTTCCTTTAGGGTTAAAGTGGGATATCAGCAGAGGCGAGCCAGTCCACAGTCAACATAGAAATTACATTATACAGAGTTGTTGATGAGGCAGATGTCTATCGAACTCCCAAGGATCCTCTTAAGGAATGCTATTCCTTCAATTTCATTGAAGATTTTATTCCAAAAAAGTCTAACAGAAAATTAAAACAAATGTGCATGTAATCTCTTTTTCATCATTTTTATCTATGCTTCCTACAAAATGTTTACTAAAAATTGCTTGCTTATTTAATAATTTTATTACAAACTTGACAAATTTGTGGTTCACTGCCTGAACAAAAGGTGTCCTTCAAAAAAATTACCAAGCAGTCACCATAACAATATTTTATTGTTAAAATATTAGTCACAGTGACTGATCAAATATCTTTTGCTTGTCATGAAACTTTGTTCAAGGAGAAATGTATTTGTTTTATTCCAGTTAACTTCTGTGGATACCAGAGAAAGAAAGGGGAAAAGCTCAAGGAAATATAACAGGGCCACACATCAATAATTTATGCAGACAATTAACTCTAGGTCCTATTAGAATGTCACTTATTTTGCAGTTCAGTTTTGGTTTCAATGCAATGAGCAAATGCTTTTAATGGTCTGTCAAGTTGTCTAATGGTTGTAATATGAAACAAAATGTTTATAATCTGATCCATGATATCACTGAACAGTGAAAATGACCATGTGGTCATCAACAGGGTGGCCCCAGTCAAGCCTTGCATCACACAATAACACTTGGGCTTGTATATATGTAGCAGCATTTCACTACCCTAGTCAATCAGTGTTTATGTTGGCTAATCAGGAGTCATTTCATGAGCCGCATGCCCTGCGGGGTCCCAGACGACAAGCCCCAAAGCACCGGAGGTTGAGTAAGGCGTGTTTAGTAAGGCGTGTTTAGCGAACGGATGGCGGCAAAAGAAGCTACATTATATTTGGTTCATTGAAAGATTTTCCTTCAAGTGTTGAAGGTTGAAACTGACTTTGATTGTTTGATGTTATAATCTATTGTTTCCCATATTTTTGGTGCTGCCGAAGAAAAAGTGTGTTTACCATAATTTGTACGTGCTGTCTGAGTGGCGCGAAGAGGCTGTAGAAATAGAATTTGCAAATACAGGACAAATTTGAATCTTAATATTTTTCGAATGTGAAAATGGAGATCTTAGGTTTGAATACTTTGCCGATATTGAGAATTCCCAGTAGGTTGAAGTAGACAGTGGCATTTTCTCGTTATTGTGCACAAAATATATTTTTAGCGCATTTGTTTTGGGCGGTGCGAATTTTATTAAGATGGGTGGTGTAGGTGTCAAACTCATTAGTCCGTAGTTGATGTAGGGGTAAATTAGGGTATAATAGAGTTGTTTCAAAGTATTTAGGCCTACATAGTATCTTAATAATTCCAGTGTTTTTAGATATTTTACTTTTACATCTTTGATTTGCCGTTTCCACTTACAGTCAAAAGACATGACGCGTGCCCCCCTAGAGTTGAATATTCAATTCATTATTTCATTATTGATTTCATTATTCAATCCAAAAATGCAATTTTCAATTCAATATTGAAATTTTTTTATCTAAATTATTAGTCTGGGTGAACAATTGCATTTTTGGATTGAATAATGAAACCAATAATGGAATAATGAATTGAATATTCGACTCTAGGGAGCACGCTTCGTGTCTTTTGACTGTAAGTTGTCAATATAAATTCCGAGGTATTTTTAAATAAAGTCTTTCTGTTCGATGTCGTGAACTTTTATTTTGCTTACACGTTTTTGGGGAGAGCTGATAATCATAAAATGTGCCTTTTTTATGTTGATTTGATAGCTTGTTTGCTGAGCAGAAATGGATAATGTTATCAAATTCAGTATTCATAGTTTGAGTGATGTCTTCAATGTCACTGCTTAAGTAGAATACGTTGGTGTCCTCGGCGAATAGTCTTAAAGAAAGCTTACTGGAGCAGTTGGGCATGTCATTAAATATAGGAGAAAAAGAAGAGGTGAGAGAGTTGAGCCCTGAGGAAGTCCGCAGGTTAAAAGCAGCATATAAGGGCAGGTATCCCGTATTTAGATGTATAAGTTATTTCCTCTAACCCTCCCCCGGGTCTTTTACTTGATCAGTTAGTACCTGGTGCTGTTGTGGGAGTGACACCCGCTTGTAAAATGCATGAAAAAGATACAGTCAAGGAATTAGTTTATAGAAAGGATAATGAACATTGATTACAGTTTTTGGCTGCGTATTTTCATTTTTGGAGAAAATCCGCACCCGCGTGTAGAAAGCCCCTTCCCCTCCCCAAGTTCTTTTTTCTTATTCAGTTAGTACCTTGTGCTGTTTCGGGAGTGACACCTGTTTGTGAGATGCCTGAAAAAAAAGAAAGAGAAGAATTCGTTTAGACACAAGATTTTGAGCATTCGTTAAAGTTTTGGGCTGTTCATTTTTTATTTTTGGAGGAAATCCTAGTGTTACCGGGATCTTTTTAACCTTTAACTGCGTTTTCACTCTTTATTTCTTCTCTAAATAGTTCTACCAATAGTTCTACAAATTAAGGCGAAATCCGCCGTCCTTATATGCGCTGGGACCAGACGAAAACCCATGGGGTAAAACAGATCCGGGAGAACTTGTCCATCATGTGAATAGAAAACGGGGAGAATTTAAAACTATTTAAAAGTGTTAGCCAATGAGCCGAAACTTTGTGTCAGTTCTCAAACCTTGGGTTGTTACCTGTTCCAGCGACTTCACACGAAGATTCTTAATTGAGAAATCATTACAACGCATGCCTAGAACATTGCGCTACTACAAAGAACTGCGCAAACTCTGAAGAGTGCGTTACTACAAGAATTTTCACTTCTTCATTAAACTGTAAAAATAAGTATTCCCAAAACCAAGAAGCTTAGATGTTCCACAAGCTCGTGTAGAGAAAATTCACTTTACTTCAAAGATAAAAACGTACGAGCTTGCCGAACATACCCATTTGTGCTGCGTAATCGGAATTACCCAAACCTCTTGATTTTGGGGTACAAAAGGTTGCGAGGCGGAGGGTCGTTCACAAACCGAACCTAACACCCAAATTTTGCAATGATCGTTTTTCATTTCCTATGTTTTGACTAATTTTAAGTGCGCTCATATAAAGCGAATGCCACACATTTCTTAACTATAAAACAAAACCAAATAACCCGCTATCTATTGAATATTAAAAATTGCCAAATCCTGTGACGTAACACTAGAATAGTCTGCTTATTTTTAGAAGCTGTTTTCAATGAACATGTTTGAAGGCACAAGCATCAGCTTTTATCAGGTTAGTCAGGTTTTGTGTTATTTTATACCATATAAAATAATACTGCTGCTCGAATGACCTTAACGATAAAGATACAGTCAAGGAATTAGTTTATAGAAAAGATAACGAGCATTGATTACAGTTTTTGGCTGCGTATTTTCATTTTTGGAGAAAATCCGCACTCGCGTATAGAAAACCCCTTCCCCTCCCCAAGTTCTTTTTTCTTGTTCAGTTAGTACCTTGTGCTGTTTCGGGAGTGACACCTGTTTGTGAGATGCCTGAAAAAAAAAGAAAGAGAAGAATTCGTTTAGACACAAGATTTTGAGCATTCATTAAAGTTTTGGGCTGTGTATTTCTTATTTTCGGAGAAAATCCTGGAATAATCTGCTTATTTTTAGAAGCTGTTTTCAATGAACATGTTTGAAAGCACAAACATCAGCTTCTATCAGGTTAATTAGATTTTGTGTTATTTTATACCATGTAAAACAATAATGTTGTCGTGTGTCGAATGACCTCTCAGACCCAACCTCTCTGGACCTTATCCAAACAGCGTTAATCAATATAAACGTCGTCATTTACTTATGAAACATTGTCATAATCGTCTTGTGCAAAAGAGAAAAGTCAAGATGGCACCCATGAAGCATGTCCAACATTATGTGACATGGGCGTAGACGCCGCGCGCACATGCATATTGTCTTGTGTAAAATCCGTTGTAATCTTGTTGCTGACTGGTGTCCTGTAGAAAATTGCCTAGTGATACAAGAAACAGTTTGAATTTCAGGTTCACTATTAAGAATCTCGCTTTCCGACATGCCACAAGAAAATTAACGGAAAAGCTCAACAAGAGAAAAAGGAGATTCGAATGACTTAGCATATCATTAAGCTCATTTGTACTGACCTCCTAATATCCCTTGGAACACGACACAAGTGTACATTGCGAAACGCGATAAAATATATTGAATAACAATCTGAATAATAACAAAAGACTTTTGGTAGTCGTAGTAAAACTGTCGCAGCTGAATAAATATCCCATGTATCTTATTGAACTATTCTACTTTTCTCAGCGGTCTTCTGCACTATTTAAGATAGATACATATTAATGAGCATCATTTCGCACGAACACTCGGAAGGTTAAAGCCATGCCTTACGGAGCTCCTACTACTACATGGCCGGGGCTAATAGTCCTCTAGTCCAAGTTGTAAGTTGTTCATTTTCGGTTTCCTTCTTATTCCGTCCGTTTCGCGTTACTAAGTCACAGGGTTGACAGAAGCTTAGCCGCCGGGACGGCCGAACCTGTTTGTACTATTTGTATTGCAAAAATGTCATGCGACCTCTTGATCTAAGAGTCTATAGTGTGCATTTCTTTTAGTCACTGGGTTGACTCGTAATGTTATTTGAGTTTCTCTGGTCGCTGGGTCGGCAAGTCTACACTTATTTACTTAGTTGTCACTGGGTTGACGTCAAGTTTTAATGGTTCTCGGTCGCAGAGTCGACTTGTGTACTTTCCTTTCGTCACTGACACTGGGTTGACTTGAAATGCATTTCTTTTAGTCACTGGGATGACGAGTCTACACTCATTTAGTCACTGAGATGACGCAAAGTTTTCATGAGTTCTTGGTCGCAGAGTCGACTAGTGTGCACTCTTTAAGTCCTTTTAGTCACTGGTAATCCAAGCAGATCTTGTATTCCGGATTCCAGCTCTTGGATTCCGGATTCCAACCTACTGGATTCCGGATTCCATACAAGTGGATTCCGGATTCCATAACTCTCAAAGAATCCGGATTCCAGTATTTCTTTATCTGAATAAATTCTTGGATTCCGGATTCTCAAGGCCTTTGGATTCTGGATTCCTGCTATGGATTCCGGATTCCATTCTACGGAGTCCGGATTCCAAAGCTAAAAAAAGTCGGATTCCGGATTCTGGATTACCTTACACGGGGCGACACTGGGATGACTCATAATGAATGTAAAAATGTCGCTGGGTCGACGAGTCTACACTCATTTAGTCACTGAGATGACGCAAAGTTTTCATGAGTTCTTGGTCGCAGAGTCGACTAGTGTGCATTCTTTTAGTCACTTGGTTGACTCGAATTGTTAACGAGTTTTTCTTGGTCGCTGGGTCGACAAGTCTGCAGTCATTTAGTCACTGGGCTGACACAAAGTTTTAATGGGTTTCTTGTTAGCATGGTAGATTAGTGTGCATTCTGTCAGTCACTGAGTTGACTCACAATATAAACGAGTTATGGTCGCTGGGCTGACGATTCTGTACTTAATTATCTGGTCACCGTGTTTACGCAAAATTCTAGGTTTCTTGGTTACTAGTCTACTAGTAGTTTACATTCTATTAGTCACTGGGTTGACTCAAAATGTTAACGAGTAATGTCCTGGTCGCTGGGTCCACGAGATATTTTTCTAATATTTTTAGTCACTGGTTTGACACAAAATTTTACCAGTAATATTCGCTACAATTAGCTCTACTGGTTACAAACCCTACATGTCTCTTTTCGTTTACTCATACTGGTTTACAAAATTTTACCGAGCTTTTCTTTACGCTTAGTTTACTATTATGTGTGTATTCGTTTTGTGTTCTATTTTCTATAGTATCTCTATTCGGTCAGAGAATTATACGATATTTATTCTGTCCAGGCACTCCATTATCATAATACGCTTCGTTGGGTATGCTGGCCGCGCTTCGCCGGTCTTATGTTATGTAATTCCGTCGTACAAAACAGCTGTACCAAAGTTGGGTTCTTACAATCAATATTTACTCTTTGTCGATTTGATTTGTTTCGACCTGGACGCATAGAGTATTTGTTGATAATGTATTACTTCTATTAATAATCTATACTCGTGTAGTCTACACTCATTTAGTCACTGAGTTGACGCAAAGTTTTTATGGGTTTCATTTTTACTTATCTCTGTTTACTTAACTTCAGCTTCGGCCTCTATAATTTTCTCGTAGTTCATCTCATGTTCCTTTTCCCATGCTTTTCTATGTTTTATTTTTTCTTGCACACCCCTTCGTTCTCTTTTGTCCATACTCACTACTAGGGTTGGGGGGTCCCTACCCTTTTTCCTCTTAGGTAATTTTGGAGTGTCAGTCTTGGAAAAGACCTCTAAACTGGTCTTCTCGGAATACCGTACCCCAACGCTGTCTACTCCCTGGGCAAGGTTTTTTCATCCATGTTTTCTGTCTTTCTCATCGGCCTCTCTAACTATTATTTTCTTGGCTATTTCCCAGTTCTTCTCCCCTACTTTTTAAGGTGTCTCTCACATCAGATTAGGAGGTCGACCCTACATTTAACCAGAAATAGCGCTTGTAAACGAGTCGTAGGTTCCATCTCTTGGTTCTCCCAGTATTTGCCCAGGGAGTGACAGCCTGTACTCTCACACATCAGGTATTTTGTCAGTCAAGCAATAGCCGGTCTAGCCATAGTATACCTTCCACTCCGCTACCCTCTGCATTTTCCACAGAGGTCTTAGATTGGGTTGTAAATAGAGTAGATGTTCACAAGTATTTTTGGCATTTTTCGGGTAGAAATTATCTACGTGGCAAGGGGGTGCAACTGTGTGGTCACGTAGTATGACGTCATCTATGACGTCATCGGACGACAGAAGGTATATATCTTGGCAATTGATTAACCTTGAGCAACCTAACTTGGTTGACATTGTTTAAGTGGCAAGGGGGGTGCAACGGCTTGTGGACACGTAGTATTTATGGTGATCAGCTCTGTACAAGGGCTGCCTAGCTTTTGTCTCATTGTAAAAAGAAGCTACGGTTTTAGCCAGTGCCTAAAATCTATATATTATTCCCTCTTCCGCTCTCAGCGAAAAAAAGCAATTTCATTTTCTATTTTTAGCGGTCTTCTGCACTATTTAAGCTAGATACATATTAATGAGCATCACTTCGCACGAACACTCGGAAGGTTATTTGCAGGGCCAACCGAGTTCACAGCTATCTTCTTCACTCAATTCTGCGTCGGTTGCCTTTAATTCCTTTTCTCCCTCCCGGCCCTACCCTTGCGCGCACTGTTTCCTCCGCCCAACACACCGGAACATGAAAACACCCTCCTCTCCCACAAGGGATTTGGTGAAGAAATAGAATTGTCTTATCTCACCCTGGCAAATCATGTGCTTGACTTCTTGAATGGAGGCATGCAGACCACCGAAATCGTGAACATTTAAGACCAGGTCGCTATTAGTCGCAATTTGTCTTAGCTGATGTTCTGTGTTAATGTCATGAGTAATACCGACACAAATAACAGTAGAGCTTAATCTTTTCATATTATCAGCCTCATACATAAGCTCGTGCAAGCTAGCTATATGTCCGTCATCTGTAACGACAACGACTAGGATAGGAACTTGGAGACGGCGA
Source organism: Scolanthus callimorphus (assembly GCA_033964015.1). Lineage (NCBI taxonomy): Eukaryota > Metazoa > Cnidaria > Anthozoa > Actiniaria > Edwardsiidae > Scolanthus > Scolanthus callimorphus. The sequence continues at coordinate 2,789,327 of CM066924.1, forward strand.
TCGAATACTTCTTGATAGGATGTCCTGAGTAGTGTTGCCTTAGCGCGACCCACTGACGGCAAGAGCATAATCATTTCGTTAACCTGCTGGCCCGTGTTTGTAGAGGCAACTGGGGCAGCATATGGCGCAGTCGCCTACTTTCTATGGCAGACAACAGAAGGTCGAGAGGCGCGTCTGGTGGCGGAGAAGGCAAGAGTAGCACCTCTACGCCAGACTACCATCCCAAGACGAGAGCTCATGGGCCGCGTTTGTCGGGCCCCGACTCGCACAAACGATCATCTCAGAGCTGAAGACGAAGCCAGCTAGCGTTACGATGTGGTCAGATTCACAATTGTTCTTAACTGGCTAAGATCTGAGTCCGACACTTTTAAACCCTCTGTTTGTGTGCGAGTTGCTGAAATTCAAGCGACGTGGAATCCGGATTGCTAGAGACATGTGCCAACCAATCAGAATCCCGCCGATGATCTCAGTAGAGGTACAACAGTTGAAGAGTTGAGTACTAGAGAGGCGCGTACGAGTTAAGTACTAGTTAGCCGCGGACGCTCCAAATGGAGAGAAGCAGGTCGCCAGATGTACGTCCATGATATCGTCCTGCTCGTCGATACCCCGAGAGGCAAGTGGAGCATGGGACGAGTGACGGAAGTCTTTCCCGGAGAAAAGGCATAGTACGGAACGTGAAGGTGAAGACGACGTCTGGTGAGTACCAGAGATCTGTACAGAAATGCTCCCTAACCAACGAGGCCAAGTAATCTGACGTTTATCTACTGGCGCCCCCCCCCCCCCCCCCCCCCCCCCCGAGGGTTTGTTACGGACACAGATTATGAACATTTGGAGACACTCTGGCGCAAAGCCTCTTAGTGTATATGTTTAGCAAACATTGTTCTAATTATCTTTGATTTCGTTTTAAATATTTGTGCGCTATGATTGACACGAGTTATCTATTAGCAAGACGCAATGTGTAATTGAAACTAGTCTTTAGTCAACAGAGTTCAATGCGTGTTTTGGAGAGATTTAGAGAGACTAATAATTCAAGATTGATGGCAAGATCGCGCAGGGATTCACCCTTCAATTCAAATTAATTCAATTTTTATTTCTAACACTAATAAATATTATTTACAGAAAACATATTTAAAAAAACTGTAGAACATGACAAAAAAGAAACAGGAGAAGAGAACTTGTGAATAATTTTTTTTGTGTGTGTGTGAGTAGTGTCCAAAGGAGCGAAGAATTGCTTTCGAGTTGGATACTGCTTACGGTGGAATAAAGTAAATGTAAGTATCGAGTAATTGAGTAAGGCGTTTTCAGCGAACGGATGGCGGCAAAAGAAGCCACTTTATATTTGGTTCATTGAAAGATTTTCCTTCAAATTTTGAAGGTAGAAACTGACTTTGATTGTTTGATGTTATTATTTTTGATGCTGCGAAATGTAAGTGTGTTTACCATAATTTGTACGTGCTTTAGGTCTGCTTAAATTTTGTTGAGTTGAAAATCGTGTGTTGTAGGAGTGGCGCGAAGAGGCTGTAGAAATAGAATTTGCAAATACAGGACAAATTTGAATCTTTATTTTTTCTAATGTGAAAATGGAAATAAGTTTGAAAACTTCCCAGTAGGTTGAAGTAGACAGTGGCATGTTCTCGTTATTGTGCACAAAATATATTTTTAGCGCATTTGTTTTGGGCGGTGCGAATTTTATTAAGATGGCTGGTGTATAGGTGTTACCCAAGCTCATTAGTCCGTAGTTGATGTAGGGGTAAATTAGGGTAGAGTTGTTTCAATGTATTTAGGCCTATATAGTATCTTAATAATTCCAGTGTTTTTAGATATTTTACTTTTACATCTTTGATTTGCCGTTTCCACTTAAGTTGTCAATATAAATTCCGAGGTATTTTAAAGTCTTTCTGTTCGATGTCGTGAATTTTTATTTTGCTTCAACATTCAAGGTTTTTGGGGAGAGCTGATAATCATAAAATGTGTCTTCTTTTATGTTGATTTGATAGCTTGTTTCCTGAGTAGTAATGGATAATATTATCAAATTCAGTATTCATAGTTTGAGTGATGTCTTCAATGTTACTGCTTGAGTAGAATACGTTGGTGTCCTCAGCGAATAGTACTATATCCTCACTGCATACTATTGTTCGCATCGCAATAGAAGCTAAGGTATGGGGTGATCTGCGAGTGCGGAACAAGTAATATGCAGCGAGGCCTGGAACACGCGCTGGTCAACCGTCGACGGGGGATGGGGGGTGGGAAAAACGTCTGAACACTTCAACTGAGCGGCTGAACGGACTGAATTAATTATTCCTGAGCGTGTTCTTATACGAAGCTCTCATTAGTATGCAGTGAGAATAGTGAACTAGTTCTTTCCAGCGCATTTGTAGAACGAGGCTTCACATTCTGACTTCCATTAACCAAGGACACAAGTACGGTAGTACCTTTGTTTAAAAGACTTCACATTCTGACTCCCATTAACCAAGGACACGAGTACGGTAGTACCTTTGTTAAAAGGCTTCACATTCTGACTCCCATTTCTCCTGCGCATTTGTAGAACGAGACTATGTGTATAGTGCACTAGTTCTCTACAGCGCATTTGTACAACGAGGCTATGTGTATAGTGAACTAGTTCTTTCCAGCGCATTTGTAGAACGAGGCTATGAGTATAGTGATCTAGTTCTTTACAGCGCATTTGTAGAAGGAGGCTAGGTGTATAGTGAGCTAGTTCTCTCCTGCGCATTTGTAGAACGAGGCTATCTGTATAGTTAACTTAGTTCTTTCCTGCGCATTTGTACGACAAGGCTATGTGTCTTTCCAGCGCATTTGTAGAAAGAGAAAGATCTAAGAGGCCTAAAACTGATGTGAACAGTCCACGCCACCAATGGCGCCAAGTTATCTCATTTTCACTTAGTTTCTAATCTCAGGGTACGTCCTTCGCACATAAACCCGGATAAATTTAAAAAGCAGTCATTTTCCTCTGTTTTGGTCTCGCAGACACTACAACCCCAAATTTATAAATTAGTGTAAAATAAAAATGATATTATCATGATATATCATATTAGTATATACCAAATCAGTGAATAGTCATTTTCGCGCGCTCTGATTGGTTCCTGAAATAGTAGATATCATACACTATTTACTGTTTTGAGAAAACTCTCAAAATGGAGGCTCGTTTTGCGCGCGATACTGCGTTTTGAATCTTTAATCACCGTATTTTATTCTACTGATTTGATATACTAAAACAACGATCCCCCTCAGGGTCGGTGCCTAGCGGTGGATATATACCTCGACGCTTCGCGTCTCGGTATATATCCACCACTATTCACCTCCCCTTCGGGGGATAGTTGTTAACTATCAACTTATATGTTCCATTTTCATAGTTGATAATGACATTGATATATTATTGATACATAGATGATAACTTGCTATTTTGGAATATCAATTTATCTTGCTATTCTCTTTTATTGCTAGTGATATTTTTATCATCATTCTACCTGCTGCTCTCAATAATGAGAATGATAGTGAGAAAATGAGTTTTGCTATTCTTATTTTTTTTGTTCAACGTTCATGATAAGTAAGAGTTATCAGTGAGTGATAATGATAATGATCATTTGAAATTTGAATTTGAATTTTTAGGTGCCAATATCATACTGTTATCACCAGAATATCATTAAAATATAAAATTATCCATTATCAAATGAATGATAATTAATCATGATATTTTGATAATCAGCAATCCTGCACCTTAGTGACAAAAGCGCAACAGGAAAGTAGTTCATGTTATGTTTAAGACATAGCTTCGTTCTTAAAATGCACAACAGATAAGCTAGTTCACTTTACACATGAGCTTCACTCTACAAATGCGTAACAGAAAAATTAGTATATTTTACACATGAGCTTCGTTCTAAAAATGCGCAACAGATATTAAGCTAGTTCACTTTACACACGAGCTTCGTTCTACAAATGCGCAACAGAAAAACTAGTTCATTTTACACATAGCTTCGTTCTGCAAATGCGTAACAGAAAAAGTAGTTCATTTTACACATAGCTTCGTTCTACAAATGCTCAACAGATAAGCTAGTTCACTTTACACATGAGCTTCGTTCTACAAATGCGCAACAGAAAAACTAGTTCATTTTACACATAGCTTCGTCTACAAATGCGCAACAGATAGGCTAGTTCATTTTACACATGAGCTTTGTTCGAAAAATGCGCAATAGAAAAACAACCTCGTTTTACAAATAGCTTTCTTGTACAAATGCGCAATAGAAAAACTAGTTCATTTTACACAGCTTCGTTCTACAAATGCACAACAGATAGACTAGTTCATTTTTCACATAGTTTCGTTCTACAAAGGCACAACAAAAAAGCTAGTTCATTTTACACATAGCTTTCTCTTGTACAAATGCGCAACAGAAAAACTAGTTCATTTTACACATGGCTTCGGTCTACAAATGCAAAACAGAAAAGCTAGTCCATTTAACATATGAACTTCGTTCTACAAATGTGCTACAGAAAAAAAGTATATTTCAGACATAGCTTTTTTCTACAATGCATAACAGAAAAACATAGCGTCGAGGGGCTAGCAGGAGCGAGGTAATCCAGTTAAATATCTACTATAATATCAGATGATATCAGATATTAGTATTTATTATTCAGCACATCGATGCACTGCCCAAATATGGTCATTGGAACGCCAATAGCTGTCTTCTGTACATGACAGCTATCCTGCGATATCCGTCTCTGAGGAAAATATGATGTTTTGAGCTCGTAAATAATACACAAAAGTCATTTTTTTTCGGGGGTTTTTGTGCTATCGATGTGCTGAATAATAAAACCATTATCCTGCTCGATTTTGCAGAATATCGTCTGATTTTAGCCAACTCGGGACTTCGTCCCTCGTCGGCTAAGTATCAGACGATATTCTGCGCAATCTCGCAGGATAATGGTTAAATACCAGCTCGGCAACCTCCTAAGAACGAGCATTTTGATTGGTTTAGAGTCTCGGAATCTGAGACATTATTTACCTCCGAAACAGTAGATATTGTGTTGGCAAGCAAATTTCATGTAGTGGCGAAGAAAAGTCAGTCAACAAAACTAAAGAAGTAACAAATTAGATTTCTTTGTCTCAAAATCGGTCTCTCTGGATTTAATAAGCTCACAAATCGTCTGAGCGTTGTTTGTGAAAAACTCGCTTGCACTGGGAAACCCGAGTTGAAAAACTTTAGCTGGCAAAACATGAATGAAAACAAGATGAAAATTATTTTAGCCATGTATTTTCCCTTTATTTTATTAATCTGACAAAAATCAAAACTATAATCTACAATATGTCGAGAAAATACAGTCGAAATAGCTAATTTTCAAAGTACCTGAGGATGGTTTGTGTCTTGCAACGACTGATCGGCAGCTTTCTTGTAGTTTTTTTGCGAGCGAACTGTCCGCCACAAAGGAGACTTCTGTTAGTAGTTAGTTTTCCTTCTTCTTGCCTAATGATAACCCCATAAAGCCTTTCACAAGGTTTCGTGTAGCTGTTTTATCCTGCTAAATCGTTTTTCCCTCAAATATCCAGTGTTTACGGTGTTTGCTCACTCCATTTTTCCAGCAAACTACTTGTGCAACGAGTGGCTGCCGACAAATAATTTTCATCTCGGAAACTTTTGACGAATTGCTTACAAATGCTCTCCAATTTGCAGCTATATTCCTTCTTGAATTGAAATGATGCAATATATTGCTCGCTACATGCCAAATTTGTTGAAAATCCCTTGAATTGTCCACTTTTTTCCGCAGCTTTTCGAAGTAAATGCTTGCAAACTTTCTAGAGCTGCCAAAATCGACCAAAAACGTGCTTATGCAAATCATCTATAAAGTTTGCGTGAGTTTTGTCACGCACGTAGTTTTAAAACGCTAACACAACTTTTCTTATTGTTCATCCGACTGAAAATTCGGTAGGTTGCCTTGCTGGTATATACTAAAACACTTATTCTATTTCAATTTCGGTGGATAGTGGCTTTAGGAGTATTTACCTCGAGCCTGCGGCTCTCGGTAAATATTCTGCCACTATCCACCTCAATTGAAATAGAATAAGTGCTAACTATTCACCTCCCCTTCGGGGGATAGTTGTTAATTATATCCCAGTGATCAATTTTAACGCGCGCTCTGTGGTCGAAACGTATCACGTGGTGCATTGCAGGACAGATATTATACACTTAATGACTGCTCTCGAGGGAAACAGCGAGTTTTGTTTTTCCCGAGAATCTCGATGTTTCCCGAGACGAAGTCGAGGGAGACATCGAGATTCGAGGGAAAACAAAACTCGCTGTTTCCCGAGAGTGCAGTCATTAAGTGTTTTATTATATAGCAACTAGAAAATACACGGTTAAAATAGTACATGTTTTTATTTTTATTTTCCCGCTCTGGCAATGTAGCCCGCGCGGGCAACAATTTTTGAATTGTAGCCCGCGCGGGTTACATTGAGTTTGTACCTTACCACGTGACCATGATAGAACCAATCAGAGCGCGCGTTGTGATCGAATAAACACGAGCTATATAATAACAGGCGATATTGTCCGTCGGAAGATTTGTCCGTCCTGCGAGAAATGATTTAAGAAAAACTGGATATTTTCTGTTTAAAAAATGTTGGAAAACAAGCAACCAAGGTTTTTCACATCGGTCATAAAGCGCGCGGAAATCGGCACCGTCCGCATGTCCTAGTAGCCAGCGGTCGCGCGCGTGAATGTACACTTTGTTATTCAAAATGGCGGATCGATTGTCGAACTCTTTGTGGGTTTTGGGATAAACATTTGAACGTACAGTGATGCAGGTCAGGAGAGAAAGGAAACAGAAACTAGAAGAGTATTTTTGGAGACCCCTTGGTGCCTTTTTAGACGAGGATCATTCTGAAATTGGCCGAAGTTGTGGCGAAAACATGTCCGAGTCGGCTAAACAGCTCCAGACATTCGAATGACTGTTGTTTCATCCTTCGACAACCAAGAACGTGAACTTAAATCTTCTGTTGGTTGATTTACAGGCGTTTTGTTCATCAAGTAATGTGCGGCGGTCTGCAGGAAAGTTTGTTTTCGCCACCAAGGATTTTTTATTGGCCACCTAAGGTTTGCTAAAGAAGTACTGGATTGTTGTTCACTGAAAGAAAAGTCGCTTGCAAGACTAAAGTAGACCAGATTGTGAAACTGTATTTGTACAGCCCTGTATATATTGCTCTAGAAATCCTGCCTAGAAGAACGTAGATAATAGTTTTCCACTGTCACAGAATATTTCACTGCAATCATTTTTTTCTCATGCAATAATATTTTGTTTGTTTGTATTTGTTTCCATGAATAGGGACTTCACTGAGTAAAAACGAACGTTAGTGACAGGGCTCAAATTTATGAATGAATTAATGAATGGATTAACTCATCTCTACAGGTGTGAGATACGGGAGAGTAGATCTTGAGAACTAAGTGCTGTCAGGAGACAAACCAGAGCTTTATAGATAACCAAGAGATTTGTTGAAAGCATGTCAGATGTTCCTGTGGTGTGTGACTGTAAGAAAGCATGACACTTTCATCTTATCACACTGTGATTCACAAGACTCCTAGCTTGAGTAAAAATCTTTTTTGGTGTCTTTGAATGACTGATTAACTTGCTAGTGCACTGTGATAAAATTTCTTTAATGCCAATTTGAAATTTCACTAGAAGAGGCCATAAGACATCATTAAGTCTATTATTAGGGAAGCTTTTGTGCTGTGCTTCAAGAAAGAAATATAGTCAAGGGGGTTTCAATAACTTTTCATTTGTTCTCATGAGAATTCTGGAAGAAAGTGACTGAATGAAACCTTCAGCTCCTCTTGGGTGGAATTCTTTTTGCCCAGCACTGCATTCTTAAGAATCTGAGTTTTAGTAAGCTACTGAGTGTAATTCTGGTTTTAGTTGTCAAAGGGCAAAAATATTTCAGTGGTAAATTTCATTTTCGAAATCTACTTCCTGCATCACTCATGCAATTTCCTTTAGGGTTAAAGTGGGATATCAGCAGAGGCGAGCCAGTCCACAGTCAACATAGAAATTACATTATACAGAGTTGTTGATGAGGCAGATGTCTATCGAACTCCCAAGGATCCTCTTAAGGAATGCTATTCCTTCAATTTCATTGAAGATTTTATTCCAAAAAAGTCTAACAGAAAATTAAAACAAATGTGCATGTAATCTCTTTTTCATCATTTTTATCTATGCTTCCTACAAAATGTTTACTAAAAATTGCTTGCTTATTTAATAATTTTATTACAAACTTGACAAATTTGTGGTTCACTGCCTGAACAAAAGGTGTCCTTCAAAAAAATTACCAAGCAGTCACCATAACAATATTTTATTGTTAAAATATTAGTCACAGTGACTGATCAAATATCTTTTGCTTGTCATGAAACTTTGTTCAAGGAGAAATGTATTTGTTTTATTCCAGTTAACTTCTGTGGATACCAGAGAAAGAAAGGGGAAAAGCTCAAGGAAATATAACAGGGCCACACATCAATAATTTATGCAGACAATTAACTCTAGGTCCTATTAGAATGTCACTTATTTTGCAGTTCAGTTTTGGTTTGAATGCAATGAGCAAATGCTTTTAATGGTCTGTCAAGTTGTCTAATGGTTGTAATATGAAACAAAATGTTTATAATCTGATCCATGATATCACTGAACAGTGAAAATGACCATGTGGTCATCAACAGGGTGGCCCCAGTCAAGCCTTGCATCACACAGTAACACTTGGGCTTGTATATATGTAGCAGCATTTCACTACCCTAGTCAATCAGTGTTTATGTTGGCTAATCAGGAGTCATTTCATGAGCCGCATGCCCTGCGGGGTCCCAGACGACAAGCCCCAAAGCACCGGAGGTTGAGTAAGGCGTGTTTAGTAAGGCGTGTTTAGCGAACGGATGGCGGCAAAAGAAGCTACATTATATTTGGTTCATTGAAAGATTTTCCTTCAAGTGTTGAAGGTTGAAACTGACTTTGATTGTTTGATGTTATAATCTATTGTTTCCCATATTTTTGGTGCTGCCGAAGAAAAAGTGTGTTTACCATAATTTGTACGTGCTTTAGGTCTGCTAAAATTTTGTTGAGCTGAAAATCGTGTGTTGTAGGAGTGGCGCGAAGAGGCTGTAGAAATAGAATTTGCAAATACAGGACAAATTTGAATCTTTATTTTTTCTAATGTGAAAATGGAGATCTTAAGTTTGAATACTTTGTCGATATTGAGAATTCCCAGTAGGTTGAAGTAGACAGTGGCATTTTTTCTCGTTATTGTGCAAAAAATATATTTTTAGCGCATTTGTTTGGGCGGGGTGCGAATTTTATTAAGATGGCTGGTGTAGGTGTTACCCAAGCTCATTAGTCCTTAGTTGATGTAGGGGTAAATTAGGGTATAATAGAGTTGTTTCAATGTATTTAGGCCTACATAGTATCTTAATAATTCCAGTGTTTTTAGATATTTTACTTTTACATCTTTGATTTGCCGTTTCCACTTAAGTTGTCAATATAAATTCCGAGGTATTTAATAAAGTCTTTCTGTTCGATGTCGTGAATTTTTATTACACGCTTGCACGTTTTTGGGGAGAGCTGATAATCATAAAATGTGCGTTTTTATGCTGATTTGATAGCTTGTTTGCTGAGCAGTAATGGATAGTGTTATCAAATTCAGTATTCATAGTTTGAGTCATGTCTTCAATGTTACTGCTTGAGTAGAATACGTTGGTGTCCTCAGCGAATAGTCTTAAAGAAAGCTTACTGGAGCAGTTGGGCATGTCATTAATATATATGAGAAAAAGAAGAGGGGAGAGAGTTTAACCCTGAGGAGTCCGCAGGTTAAAAGCAGCATATAAGGGCAGGTATCCCGTATTTAGATGTATAAGTATTTTTCTTGTATATTAGTGTGTAGTTCGTGCATTATTCGCTGTTTGCTTGGATCGGAGTCTAATTTTGTAATCTGCATGGGTTTTAAACTATGATTGGAATGTTCTCAAATATGTCAGTAACTTAGTCTAGGTAATGTAGAAATCCTTTGATTCATTTCAGAATATAACATAATAAATGTTAGAAGAAATCCCTGAGGCCGATCATCGTATTTGTCATTGGCGTCCGATACAGGAATCATCAGAGGGGGTAGCATTCAAATTCTGGTCTCCCCTGTACCACTCTACGTCCGAGGGTGAAAAGGGTAAAAAAAAAACACTCAAAGCAAAAGATAAGATAAGTCTGAGAAAAACAATCTATCAAACTACTATTGGGCCACGAGAGTTTACATAAATTTTATCTTGGAAGCTGGTCATAATATGATGATAATATTCTACCGCAATGCGTCCAAATTTGGTGAAATATTTGAAAAATTACATCCGACGCATTCGTACAAGAAAATCGTGCTTTAAAACACCTCAAAATTACTTATAGAGCGTTCAAGTCGAAGACATAGGTTGACAAGACGACTAGGAAGCGAATACTAATGTTATTTTGACAGATGCATTTTTCTTAGGCGAGATTCTAAGTGCTCACGCGCGCCGTCTCAGCCAACAGCAAAAGCCCTAAAGTCGATGTTGCCAGAGCCTCCCTTGCCAGCTTGATCTCAGTAGTGATGGAGTCACCGTTGGGGCTCCGTTGGTGAGCAATCGTGTGCTATCGAATACTAATTTTTGGCAACGGTTTGCATAGGGTCAAATAACAAAGACTTGACCAGGAATACCTAATCCTTTGAACATCATTCTCATTGGTACCTGATCTATTTCAGTTACTGCATCTGTGCGAAGGGCTGATGCACAACTTTTGCTATGGGAAGGTGTCATTGTTGCCATTGTAACGAGTTATAACACAATTAAATGTTGTGCTCAGAAGTGTCTTTGGAAATTTCTATCGCCGCACCGGCGTATAGAATTGACCCCTCCCCCCTCCCCTCCCCTTTCCTCTACCCCTCCCCCGGGTCCTTTACTTGATCAGTTAGTACCTGGTGCTGTTGTGGGAGTGACACCCGCTTGTAAAATGCATACAAAAAGACACAGACAAGGAATTAGTTTATAGAAAAGATAATGAGCAATGCCTTACAGTTTCTGGCTTCGTATTTTCATTTTTGGAGAAAGTCCGCACCCGCGTATAGAAAGCCCCCTCCCTCCCCCCTTCCCCTCCCCCAGTTCTTTTTTCTAGATCGGTTAGTACCTGGTGCTGTTCTGGGAGTGACACTTGTTTGTGAGCTGCCTGAAAAAAAAAAAGTTACGAATTCGTTTAGACACAAGATTTTGAGCATTCATTAAAGTTTTGGGCTGTGTATTTTTTATTTTTGGAGAAAATCCTGGAATAATCTGCTTATTTTTAGAAGTTGTTTTCAATGAACTTATTGGAAGGCACAAGTATCAGCTTTTATCAGGTATATCAGGTTTGGTGTTATTTAATACCATACAAAACAATACTGCTGCTCGTGTTTCGAATGACCTTAAAAACGTACCCCTCTGGACCTTATTCAAACAGTGTTAATCAATATAAAGGTCGTCATTTACTTGTGAAACATTGTCATAATAGCGCGGATATGATTTCAGAAGACTGTCGTGAGTAATTCGCAATTACTTTGTAATTACTTCTATAGGTATTGTTCAGAATTGGTGTAATTACTTTGCAATTGGTTTCACGACAACTGCTCTAGTCTTGTGCAAAAGAGAAAAGTCAAGATGGCACCCATGAAGCATGTCTCACATTATGTGACATGGGCGTAGACGCCGTGCGCACATGCATATTGTCTTGAGTAAAATCCGTTGTAATTTTGTTGCTGACTGGTGTACTGTAGAAAATTGCCTAGTGATACAAGAAACAGTTTGAATTTCAGGTTCACTATTAAGAATCTCGCTTTCCGACATGCCACAAGAAAATTAATGGAAAAGGTCAACAAGAGAAAAAGGAGATTCGAATGACTTAGCATATCATTAATCTCATTTATACTGACCTCCTAATATCCCTTGTGACACGACACAAGTGTACATTCCGAAACGCGATAAAATATATTGAATAACAATCTGAATAACAACAAAAAGTAGTAAAACTGTCGCAGCTGAATAAATATCCCATGTATCTTATTGAACTATTCTACTGTTTCCTGCGCCCAAACACACCGGAACATGAAAACACCCTCCTCTCCCACCCGGGATTTGATGAAGAAATAGAATTGTCTTATCTCGACGACCGGTTAGCGCAGTGGTAGAGCGCCGGGCTTATGTTCGGGAGGTTGGGAGTTCAAACCTGGCCGGGCCAACACTCAGGGTCTTTTTCTAATAATTGAGGAGAAGGTGCTGCCTTTGCTCTAACATCTGTAAATGGTTAGACCTTCGCGTCTTCTCGGATAAGGACGTTAAACCGTAGGCCCCGTCTCTCACATACACTACACTAACCGGAACCAGAGGGACGTTAAAGAACCATTAGGACCGTCAGAAGTTGCCCAACCTCAGTGTCACAGAACTCACAATACTAACACACACTCATGTTTATAAAGCTGGTTCTTATAGGATGAGTTATCCATTAATGTAAAGCGCTTTGAGCCGCGAGGATAAAGCGCTATATATAAGCACGTTATTATTATTATTATTATTATTATTATTATCTCACCCCGGCAAATCATGTGCTTGACTTCTTGAATGGAGGCACGCAGACCTTCGAAATAGTGAACATTTAAGACCAGGTCGCTATTAGTCGCAATTTGTCTTAGCTGATGTTCTGTGTTAATGTAATGAGTAATACCGACACAAATAACAGTAGAGCCTAATCTTTTCATATTATCAGCCTCATACATAAACTCGTGCAAGTTAGGTCCGGCATCTGTAACGACAACGACTAGGATAGGAACTTGGAGACGGCGATGATCGAATACTTCTTGATAGGGTGTCCTGGGTAGTGTTGCCTTAGCGCGACCCACTGATAGCAAGCGCATAATCATTTCGTTAACCTGCTGGCCCGTCTGGTATGTATCGAGGTTAAAATGAAGAAATGTTTGTCGATCGCTGAACGATACCAACGCAACGCGCACGTGATGTGGATCTATCTGGAAACCCTCCACTAGTCGGACGAGGAAGGTTTTGACAAGTTCATAGTCTTGTTGGTCGGCAGCATTAATGTCCACGATGAAACATATGTCCAATATGGCGTTGTTACAATCTGAAATAAGAAAAAGACTCATTATCCATCAAGGCTAACTTGTCATGTGTCAACCACGTGGAATGCGCTCTTTTCTCGACACGGGTCCAAACTTGGGTTAAGTTATCCTTGAGGCAGGGAGGTGCACGGTTCACCAACAAGGTCTGACGTGGAATGCTGTCATCAATGACGACATCAACACTAGAAAAGTCGATACCTCGAAGTGACAGAAATGTATTGATTCGAGCTCCGCTTTTAGTGCCTAGAGGGCTCGCGTTCCCGCAGCCTTTATGAACCACGGGCGCGGTGCCTAGGCACAGACAGATTCTGCTCAAAAATTCTTTAAAAGTTCCCCAAAATATCCTCAAAAGTTGCTCAAATTTGGAAAATGTTGCTCACAGATTCAAAAAAGTTGCTCCCCAAAAAGAGCATTTCTTCACACTTTGATTGTTTGATGTTATAATCTATTGTTTCCCATATTTTTGGTGCTGGCGAAGAAAAAGTGTGTTTACCATAATTTGTACGTGCTTTTGGTCTGCTACAATTTTGTTGAGCTGAAAATCGTGTGTTGTAGGAGTGGCGCGAAAGGCTGTAGAAATAGAATTTTGCAAATACAGGACAAGTTTGAATCTTTATTATTTTGAATGTGAAAATGGAGATCTTAAGTTTGAAAACTTTGTCGATATTGAGAATTCCCAGTAGGTTGAAGTAAATTGCGAAAATATTTGGACATTGAAATTTAGAATGATGATTGATTTAATTGAATTTGTCAAAATATTAGTAGAGTACAGACGCGCTAAAGAGGACGCCTGTTTAAGTCAGAATGAAATACCAAAAAGTAGGTAACACTAAAAGCTCTGCAATGTAAATGTGGCGGGTATTTTTGCCAATTTAACTGTACAACATAGAAAGTAGATATCAGAGTTATCTCTGAAAAAAAGAAAAAGTTTGAAAAGTTTCCAATTTAAACGACAATTTTCTCGCTAAAATGTCTCATTTTCAAACACACAAAAGCGGTCACGTGACTTTTTTGTATTCGTGGAAAGTCCTTGAAATAAAGCGTACTCGGGTCAGTGGCTAAAAAGCAGTCCACACTATATTTCGGATATCTACATTTGTTACACTGGATCTGTTTAAGGTTAACTGAACTTGGAATATAAGGTTATGTTGCAAAAGCCCTCAACTCAGACTGCTATTGAACTGTTATTGATTTGAAATAACTCGGGCAAATTGTTTCTTTATGCCATACAATGCATTCATTTACACTTTAAGGACTATCCAACCGAAACTCTAAAATCAAAGGCTATTGATGAAATAAACGAATAAATGAGCGAATGAAAAAAATACATAACACGCGTGACCGTGACGTGCGTGCGTGACGTTAGATTGGTAAGATGGAGCTTCAGTGCAGTTTTTCATCGCTCTCTCATTATACTAAATGTGCTACATCGGCGCGATATCCCGATTGCAGCTCACCTGTTTCTCGAGAAAAATGAATAAATAATTTGTCCGAAACGTCGGCTTTAGACCTACTTCCGTTGGTATTTTTCTTCGTATTCTCGAAAAATGTGAAAAACTAACAGTGTCACTTTAGATGAATGGCAGCCAATATGCTTAGCCTGAGTCGGATTTGACACACTGCATGCAATAAACAGAAACCTGTTAGAGGAATTTCAAAGAGAATTCGGCGGCGATTTGTAAGACTATGTTAGCACTACGTGAAGTGAAGTTTTACGGATTAATGGATGGATTTCTTTTGCCTCGCAGTATTGTTTTCAACCAACGAAATACGATGCGTAATACATTTTGATTTCCATGTTTCTGTATGAAGTGCGTATAAAAAATATAATAACTATCGGTGTCTTGCTTCAAGACAGGTTCAGAATAAATGTCAGGGCGCCTCTTTAGTAGCAGCAGCAGAAGGATATAGAAATATAATGGAACATTCAGATTTTAGTCAGTATCCCACGGACCACGCGCTTATGGTGCAGGAAACCTATTCACGCTCGGTAGAAATAGCGTAGCGGCTAAACCGGCTAAACCCTTGAGTTTGAAGGTCTTGGTCTTGATCTATTCCAATGAAATATTGAGGGCTTTTTCCCTAGTCAATTTACGGCTTTACCTAGATAAGTAATTTGCAAGAGCAGACTTTTTTGAAGCAAACTAACGTGGAAATGTAGAATGACACACTGGAAGTCCCAGGAAATTGCGCGGGGGGTGGGGGAACAGGTTCAAATTTACGATATACTATAACAAATTTATTATTCAGAGACTCAGATTTACTGCAAAAGTATGATTGCTCGCGTGACGCATTAACATGAGCATAATTAAAACTGACACCTAAATTTCACTTGAGGATTGCATACAAAAGAATAGTCCAGTGAAAAGAGAACGATACTTATATAAACAGCTAGCGTATAGCCGCTTGAGATGAGTAATACTAGTATTTTAGCTTGGATATATTGTCGTATACAAAAAGGTATTGCTACTAATCTAAATCAGGGGCGTACAGGTTTTTTTTCGTGAGCCGTGATCGACTCTTTCGCTTACACGATCCGTGAAAAGGCCAATCTTATTTCGCGATTCGTGCCCAAGAATCGTGGCGTGACCCGTGAAAGTCGTTTTGAAATGCTCGAGAGTCGTGATTCTGAGCAGAGTAAAGTCATGATTTGTGATTTTTTTTGTCCCGGCTGAGATTACGCATATAGCGAATTTTCCGTGTCAAAAAATATCAATGGTCACATGGTTTGTCAAAGTCACGCGCATTTGATTTTGAGGATACTTCGTTCAGATACTTAGCTAGAGACCAGTTATTATTTATCGCCTGGGGGACCGTTCAGATACTTAGGGACCGGTCATTATTTATCGCCTGGAGGGGACTGAGGATTTGGGGGATCACTTCATTGTTGGGTGAGCGAAAGGGGGGAAACTCTCGAAACCTGATGCCCAGAAAGGGGGACACAAGGAATTTCGAAAGCTAATCATGTGCATTAAACAATTTGCGCGCGAACATCTAATACAATTTTTGAGAACGCGCGCAACTAAACCAATAACTAAAAGTTTAGCGGGCAATCGCTATGTTCGAAAGAACTGACACCCGCTTAGGAACTGACCATTAGAAAAGGCCCGGAGGGGTAGTACAATTAATCCCCCCCCCCTAAAAAAAAGAAAAAAGATCCTGCAAGGGAAGATTGCATAAAATAAACATCCCGCAGGTGGTCTTTGCCCCCAAAAATATCCTGCAACATGGCCCAGAACATTGTGCTGAAAAAAAAAGCCCTGCAAAACTTGGACTCCGGAAAAAAAAAAACCTGCACTCAGTTATCTCTGAAAAAAACAATCTGCACATTTTTTTTTCTGCCCCCCCCCCCCCCCCGGATTTTTCTAATGGTCCGTCCAAATTCCAAGTTTGCTAAATATTCAGCGCGTTTCGTTTATGACTGCTTCAAAAAGAGACAATCCGAAAACTAATCACCGTATGGACCTTCAGATAGCCCAGTGCACAAAATATCATTTTACTAGTCAAAATTAATTGTATTGGATCGATACCAATGTAAATAAAGTCTTTTGCAAGGTACCAATAAACAATCCTTGTCTGTCTGTCGTCCTTAATAGGTCAGCATGAGCTCGACGTTACAAGCATAGAAATTCATCATTCGGGCCGCGCTTTACGCTCATGAATAACAATTTCGTCATATGCGGCGCGCTTTGGGCGCATGATGAATTTGGCTTTGTTTACTTTACACATAAAATGATCATCAACCTTTTCTCTGAGGCTTGATTTAAAAATTTATTAAAATCAGGGCGCGATCCTCTCTTTCTGTAAAACGTCTTCCACTACACCTACAAGTCGGGGAGGGGGGATCACGAAAACCATAGTACTTATAGACGGGGGATCACTTCATTTTGACAGAGTGTATTGCCCAAAATCCTCAGTCTCCCCCAGAAGATAAATAATTAACCGTCCCTTATAGCTTTAAATCGTGCCATGGCAAGCAACAACAGTGAGCAGAGCTCGTGATTTTTCATTTTTTGCACTCGTGATCGGTGCGGCATACCCCATTACCATTACGTAGGGGCTGGCTTTGGGGTTCCTTCAAATGCCGACTTATTGATGTCTGAGCATTTCAGGAGCTTCAGAAAGGGGGAACCGGACATTGAAGTTAGATGACACAATTTTGAAAAGTTTCATTAGGTTTGGTTTCCATATAGTCTTCTACCGTATCTGTCGACCGTGAAACAATGGAAATTAGAATTATTCTTTTGTTTCAACGGTTGACTGATACGACCGATACGGCAGATAAGACTATATGGAAACCAGCCTTTAGCAGCTACAGTAAACGTCTTGGAACTGAGGTTTAGTCACAGAAACGGAGTGCGGCTCGCTCGGCCCGGCCCCCTCTAAAATCTGTCGATGTAGATTGACCTTACGCAGTAACCACCTGTTAATAAAATGTTTTCGATTGGGTTCATGGAAATGTCTTGAAAAACAACATTTCAAAATCTATCAACAGCTTTATTACTTGTATCGACATTTCTCTATTTACGGTATTTATATTTGCATATTTCGGGCTCCCTGTGCATTTGCCTGAGAGACTGGAATGACAATGAATTCAACATGGAGGATGCTGCCAGCATACCATCGATATACATAATGTTCTCTGGCAGATTTGTCAACTTTTCGGATTATTTCTTCTTGAAAATATCATCCTAGCAGATGAAGTAGCCAGCACTGTGTTGTGAGGGAATATTGCAGAATGCCCAGCCACATAACACCAGCCCAGCAAGTATTCAGCGCTGGCTACAGAGTCTGACAGTGACAGAGCAAAATCCATACAATTTCAGGTTCTTTTTCTACTTTTAAATTGTATTGTATTATAAATTCACTCAGTTTAGAGGGTTTTACATTAGTATAATGATTTTCTCTTAACATCTGGGATTGGTTGTTTATGTTGAATCACCATGGTGTTGTGACTCACTTGTGCTGGGGTACCATTGCTGCTTTCGCCTCTCCCGGTAAGACAGCGAAAACTTTACAGGTTTTTTATTTTATGTTTAGGCTTCTCAATGACCAAAGTATTGGACAGTGCCATGTGAAAGTTTCTGCTGAACGCCACATTTCTGATACAGGGGGGTCATTTTACCCTAAAACTCGATCAGGTCACGCTCACATCTGTCCTAAGCTAAAGCTGTAGCTGCAAAGCAAATCAATAAAAATGACAGATCTATAAAGTTTCTTAATATCTGACTCTTGGTTGTCAATGCTAGAAAGTATGAAGCTTAAAAATTAATTGTTGTTTTAGAGACAGAGCTCTGATTTTAGGGGCGAATTGACTTATTTTTACCCAGTTTTGGCACCAATTCACTCTGGTAGCTATAATATCTAAACCATTTAGAATTTTTCAAAAATATTTGGCACATTTCTTAGTTAGGCAATAACCATTCACTGTTACAAATTTGAGCTAAATCTGAAATGTATGGTGTAGACTCGTTTTTTGCTACCTGCATGGTTTTCAGGTGGATGCACTCTTAATAATTCCAGTGTTTTTAGATATTTTACTTTTACATCTTTGATTTGCCGTTTCCACTTAAGTTGTCAATATAAATTCCGAGGTATTTAATAAAGTCTGTCTGTTCGATGTCGTGAATTTTTATTACACGCTTGCACGTTTTGGGGAGAGCTGATAATCATAAAATGTGTCGTCTTTTTTATGTTTATTTGATAGCTTGTTTGCTGAGCAGTAATGGATAGTGTTATCAAATTCAGTATTCATAGTTTGGTCATGTCTTCAATGTTACTGCTTGAGTAGAATACGTTGGTGTCCTCAGCGAATAGTCTTAAAGAAAGCTTACTGGAGCAGTTGGGCATGTCATTAATATATATGAGAAAAAGAAGAGGGGAGAGAGTTTAACCCTGAGGAGTCCGCAGGTTAAAAGCAGCATATAAGGGCAGGTATCCCGTATTTAGATGTATAAGTATTTTTCTTGTATATTAGTGTGTAGTTCGTGCATTATTCGCTGTTTGCTTGGATCGGAGTCTAATTTTGTAATCTGCATGGGTTTTAAACTATGATTGGAATGTTCTCAAATATGTCAGTAACTTAGTCTAGGTAATGTAGAAATCCTTTGATTCATTTCAGAATATAACATAATAAATGTTAGAAGAAATCCCTGAGGCCGATCATCGTATTTGTCATTGGCGTCCGATACAGGAATCATCAGAGGGGGTAGCATTCAAATTCTGGTCTCCCCTGTACCACTCTACGTCCGAGGGTGAAAAGGGTAAAAAAAAAAACACTCAAAGCAAAAGATAAGATAAGTCTGAGAAAAACAATCTATCAAACTACTATTGGGCCACGAGAGTTTACATAAATTTTATCTTGGAAGCTGGTCATAATATGATGATAATATTCTACCGCAATGCGTCCAAATTTGGTGAAATATTTGAAAAATTACATCCGACGCATTCGTACAAGAAAATCGTGCTTTAAAACACCTCAAAATTACTTATAGAGCGTTCAAGTCGAAGACATAGGTTGACAAGACGACTAGGAAGCGAATACTAATGTTATTTTGACAGATGCATTTTTCTTAGGCGAGATTCTAAGTGCTCACGCGCGCCGTCTCAGCCAACAGCAAAAGCCCTAAAGTCGATGTTGCCAGAGCCTCCCTTGCCAGCTTGATCTCAGTAGTGATGGAGTCACCGTTGGGGCTCCGTTGGTGAGCAATCGTGTGCTATCGAATACTAATTTTTGGCAACGGTTTGCATAGGGTCAAATAACAAAGACTTGACCAGGAATACCTAATCCTTTGAACATCATTCTCATTGGTACCTGATCTATTTCAGTTACTGCATCTGTGCGAAGGGCTGATGCACAACTTTTGCTATGGGAAGGTGTCATTGTTGCCATTGTAACGAGTTATAACACAATTAAATGTTGTGCTCAGAAGTGTCTTTGGAAATTTCAATCTCCGCACCGGCGTATAGAATTGACCCCTCCCCCCTCCCCTCCCCTTTCCTCTACCCCTCCCCGGGTCCTTTACTTGATCAGTTAGTACCTGGTGCTGTTGTGGGAGTGACACCCGCTTGTAAAATGCATACAAAAAGACACAGACAAGGAATTAGTTTATAGAAAAGATAATGAGCCTTACAGTTTTTGGCTGCGTATTTTCATTTTTGGAGAAAGTCCGCACCTGCGTATAGAAAGCCCCCTCCCTCCCCCCTTCCCCTCCCCCAGTTCTTTTTTCTAGATCGGTTAGTACCTGGTGCTGTTCTGGGAGTGACACTTGTTTGTGAGTTGCCTGAAAAAAAAAACAAAGTTACGAATTCGTTTAGACACAAGATTTTGAGCATTCATTAAAGTTTGGGCTGTGTATTTTTTATTTTTGGAGAAAGTCCTGGAATAATCTGCTTATTTTTAGAAGTTGTTTTCAATGAACATATTGGAAGGCACAAGTATCAGCTTTTATCAGGTATATCAGGTTTGGTGTTATTTAATACCATACAAAACAATACTGCTGCTCGTGTTTCGAATGACCTTAAAAACGTACCCCTCTGGACCTTATTCAAACAGTGTTAATCAATATAAAGGTCGTCATTTACTTGTGAAACATTGTCATAATAGCGCGGATATGATTTCAGAAGACTGTCGTGAGTAATTCGCAATTACTTTGTAATTACTTCTATAGGTATTGTTCAGAATTGGTGTAGTTACTTTGCAATTGGTTTCACGACAACTGCATTAGTCTTGTGCAAAAGAGAAAAGTCAAGATGGCACCCATGAAGCATGTCCCACATTATGTGACATGGGCGTAGACGCCGTGCGCACATGCATATTGTCTTGAGTAAAATCCGTTGTAATTTTGTTGCTGACTGGTGTACTGTAGAAAATTGCCTAGTGATACAAGAAACAGTTTGAATTTCAGGTTCACTATTAAGAATCTCGCTTTCCGACATGCCACAAGAAAATTAATGGAAAAGCTCAACAAGAGAAAAAGGAGATTCGAATGACTTAGCATATCATTAATCTCATTTATACTGACCTCCTAATATCCCTTGTGACACGACACAAGTGTACATTCCGAAACGCGATAAAATATATTGAATAACAATCTGAATAACAACAAAAAGTAGTAAAACTGTCGCAGCTGAATAAATATCCCATGTATCTTATTGAACTATTCTACTGTTTCCTGCGCCCAAACACACCGGAACATGAAAACACCCTCCTCTCCCACCCGGGATTTGATGAAGAAATAGAATTGTCTTATCTCGACGACCGGTTAGCGCAGTGGTAGAGCGCCGGGCTTATGTTCGGGAGGTTGGGAGTTCAAACCTGGCCGGGCCAACACTCAGGGTCTTTTTCTAATAATTGAGGAGAAGGTGCTGCCTTTGCTCTAACATCTGTAAATGGTTAGACCTTCGCGTCTTCTCGGATAAGGACGTTAAACCGTAGGCCCCGTCTCTCAACACTACACTAACCGGAACCAGAGGGACGTTAAAGAACTACTAGGACCGTCAGAAGTTGCCCAACCTCAGTGTCACAGAACTCACAATACTAACACACACTCATGTTTATAAAGCTGGTTCTTATAGGATGAGTTATCCATTAATGTAAAGCGCTTTGAGCCGCGAGGATAAAGCGCTATATATAAGCACGTTATTATTATTATTATTATTATTATTATCTCACCCCGGCAAATCATGTGCTTGACTTCTTGAATGGAGGCACGCAGACCTTCGAAATAGTGAACATTTAAGACCAGGTCGCTATTAGTCGCAATTTGTCTTAGCTGATGTTCTGTGTTAATGTAATGAGTAATACCGACACAAATAACAGTAGAGCCTAATCTTTTCATATTATCAGCCTCATACATAAACTCGTGCAAGTTAGGTCCGGCATCTGTAACGACAACGACTAGGATAGGAACTTGGAGACGGCGATGATCGAATACTTCTTGATAGGGTGTCCTGGGTAGTGTTGCCTTAGCGCGACCCACTGATAGCAAGCGCATAATCATTTCGTTAACCTGCTGGCCCGTCTGGTATGTATCGAGGTTAAAATGAAGAAATGTTTGTCGATCGCTGAACGATACCAACGCAACGCGCACGTGATGTGGATCTATCTGGAAACCCTCCACTAGTCGGACGAGGAAGGTTTTGACAAGTTCATAGTCTTGTTGGTCGGCAGCATTAATGTCCACGATGAAACATATGTCCAATATGGCGTTGTTACAATCTGAAATAAGAAAAAGACTCATTATCCATCAAGGCTAACTTGTCATGTGTCAACCACGTGGAATGCGCTCTTTTCTCGACACGGGTCCAAACTTGGGTTAAGTTATCCTTGAGGCAGGGAGGTGCACGGTTCACCAACAAGGTCTGACGTGGAATGCTGTCATCAATGACGACATCAACACTAGAAAAGTCGATACCTCGAAGGGACAGAAATGTATTGATTCGAGCTCCGCTTTTAGTGCCTAGAGGGGCTCGCGCGCAGCCTTTATGAACCACGGGCGCGGTGCCTAGGCACAGACAGATTCTGCTCAAAAATTCTTTAAAAGTTCCCCAAAATATCCTCAAAAGTTGCTCAAATTTGGAAAATGTTGCTCACAGATTCAAAAAAGTTGCTCCCCAAAAAGAGCATTTCTTCACACTTTGATTGTTTGATGTTATAATCTATTGTTTCCCATATTTTTGGTGCTGGCGAAGAAAAAGTGTGTTTACCATAATTTGTACGTGCTTTTGGTCTGCTACAATTTTGTTGAGCTGAAAATCGTGTGTTGTAGGAGTGGCGCGAAAGGCTGTAGAAATA
The DNA here is from genome assembly GCA_033964015.1 of Scolanthus callimorphus. NCBI lineage: Eukaryota > Metazoa > Cnidaria > Anthozoa > Actiniaria > Edwardsiidae > Scolanthus > Scolanthus callimorphus. The sequence goes on from CM066924.1 coordinate 2,812,282, forward strand.
GAATTTTGCAAATACAGGACAAGTGTCAAGTTTGAATCTTTATTATTTTGAATGTGAAAATTGAGATCTTAAGTTTGAAAACTTTGTCGATATTGAGAATTCCCAGTAGGTTGAAGTAAATTGCGAAAATATTTGGACATTGAAATTTAGAATGATGATTGATTTAATTGAATTTGTCAAAATATTAGTAGAGTACAGACGCGCTAAAGAGGACGCCTGTTTAAGTCAGAATGAAATACCAAAAAGTAGGTAACACTAAAAGCTCTGCAATGTAAATGTGGCGGGTATTTTTGCCAATTTAACTGTACAACATAGAAAGTAGATATCAGAGTTATCTCTGAAAAAAAGAAAAAGTTTGAAAAGTTTCCAATTTAAACGACAATTTTCTCGCTAAAATGTCTCATTTTCAAACACACAAAAGCGGTCACGTGACTTTTTTGTATTCGTGGAAAGTCCTTGAAATAAAGCGTACTCGGGTCAGTGGCTAAAAAGCAGTCCACACTATATTTCGGATATCTACATTTGTTACACTGGATCTGTTTTAAGGTTAACTGAACTTGGAATATAAGGTTATGTTGCAAAAGCCCTCAACTCAGACTGCTATTGAACTGTTATTGATTTGAAATAACTCGGGCAAATTGTTTCTTTATGCCATACAATGCATTCATTTACACTTTAAGGACTATCCAACCGAAACTCTAAAATCAAAGGCTATTGATGAAATAAACGAATAAATGAGCGAATGAAAAAAATACATAACACGCGTGACCGTGACGTGCGTGCGTGACGTTAGATTGGTAAGATGGAGCTTCAGTGCAGTTTTTCATCGCTCTCTCATTATACTAAATGTGGTACATCGGCGCGATATCCCGATTGCAGCTCACCTGTTTCTCGAGAAAAATGAATAAATAATTTGTCCGAAACGTCGGCTTTAGACCTACTTCTGTTGCTCAGGGAAGTTAAGGCATGGGTCTAACAGCAAAAATGCTAAATAATACTATAAAAAATTATGCAAGGAAGAGAAAATATCTAGCACAAACAGTTATTCGTTAAGGTTGTTCTACAAGTTGGGACAGTTCTTTTGAAATATTTTGTAACCATGGTAACCGATTGCGTGACCTGGCAGAGCGTGACAAAGGCCTTATTTTCTTTGAAGCCACGGGAGGCATGGTAAATCAGTTTGGCCCTTTTTCGAAAGTGGTTTATAATGTTGACTATCGGGTGTAAAACACAATTCAAATGAGGATGGCTGTCCAAGCAATTCTGATTTTGAGATAATAAGAAGTATCAAATTACATACCAGTAAAAACCATGATTGTAAATAACATTTCCAGCCATCCTCATTTGATTTATTTGTCTACCACTATGCTCTTCTAATATCACCAAAAAGAATATGAAATATTATTCGTCTACCTACCCTCCCGAAGAGGTTTATACAAAAATCTATTTTAAGGTCAAAGGTTACGATATTTGTTGCTATGGAGACCAAATATCGTTAAGGTGGTTCAGAATGCCAAATGCAATTTATATTCAACAACATCCATAAGCATATATAAAACCGTTAAGAGATAAACCACCCCCCTTGGTTTTGCGTCCGCCATATTGGATTTTCTTTGGACCCATGCCTTAAGTACCCTGAGTGGTATTTTTCTTCGTATTCTCGAAAAATGTGAAAAACGTACAGTGTCACTTTAGATGAATGGCAGCCAATATGCTTAGCCTGAGTCGGATTTGACACACTGCATGCAATAAACAGAAACCTGTTAGAGGAATTTCAAAAGAGAATTCGGCGGCGATTTGTAAGACTATGTTAGCACTACGTGAAGTGAAGTTTTACGGATTAATGGATGGATTTCTTTTGCCTCGCAGTATTGTTTTCAACCAACGAAATACGATGCGTAATACATTTTGATTTCCATGTTTCTGTATGAAGTGCGTATAAAAAATATAATAACTATCGGTGTCTTGCTTCAAGACAGGTTCAGAATAAATGTCAGGGCGCCTCTTTAGTAGCAGCAGCAGAAGGATATAGAAATATAATGGAACATTCAGATTTTAGTCAGTATCCCACGGACCACGCGCTTATGTTGCAGGAAACCTATTCACGCTCGGTAGAAATAGCGTAGCGGCTAAACCAGCTAAACCCTTGAGTTTGAAGGTCTTGGTCTTGATCTATTCCAATGAAATATTGAGGGCTTTTTTCCTAGTCAATTTACGGCTTTACCTAGATAAGTAATTTGCAAGAGCAGACTTTTTTGAAGCAAACTAACGTGGAAATGTAGAATGACACACTGGAAGTCCCAGGAAATTGCGCGGGGGGTGGGGGAACAGGTTCAAATTTACGATATACTATAACAAATTTATTATTCAGAGACTCAGATTTACTGCAAAAGTATGATTGCTCGCGTGACGCGTTAACATGAGCATAATTAAAACTGACACCTAAATTTCACTTGAGGATTGCATACAAAAGAATAGTCCAGTGAAAAGAGAACGATACTTATATAAACAGCTAGCGTATAGCCGCTTGAGATGAGTAATACTAGTATTTTAGCTTGGATATATTGTCGTATACAAAAAGGTATTGCTACTAATCTAAATCAGGGGCGTACAGGTTTTTTTTCGTGAGCCGTGATCGACTCTTTCGCTTACACGATCCGTGAAAAGGCCAATCTTATTTCGCGATTCGTGCCCAAGAATCGTGGCGTGACCCGTGAAAGTCGTTTTGAAATGCTCGAGAGTCGTGATTCTGAGCAGAGTAAAATCATGATTTGTGATTTTTTTTGTCCCGGCTGAGATTACGCATATAGCGAATTTTCCGTGTCAAAAAATATCAATGGTCACATGGTTTGTCAAAGTCACGCGCATTTGATTTTGAGGATACTTCGTTCAGATACTTAGCTAGAGACCAGTTATTATTTATCGCCTGGGGGACCGTTCAGATACTTAGGGACCGGTCATTATTTATCGCCTGGAGGGGACTGAGGATTTGGGGGATCACTTCATTGTTGGGTGAGCGAAAGGGGGGAAACTCTCGAAACCTGATGCCCAGAAAGGGGGACACAAGGAATTTTGTGAGGAGTTATTCCAGCAACTTCGAAAGCTAATCATGTGCATTAAACAATTTGCGCGCGAACATCTAATACAATTTTTGAGAACGCGCGCAACTAAACCAATAACTAAAAGTTTAGCGGGCAATCGCTATGTTCGAAAGAACTGACACCCGCTTAGGAACTGACCATTAGAAAAGGCCCGGAGGGGTAGTACAATTAATCCCCCCCCTAAAAAAAAGAAAAAAGATCCTGCAAGGGAAGATTGCATAAAATAAACATCCCGCAGGTGGTCTTTGCCCCCAAAAATATCCTGCAACATGGCCCAGAACATTGTGCTGAAAAAAAAAACCCTGCAAAACTTGGACTCCGGAAAAAAAAAACCTGCACTCAGTTATCTCTGAAAAAAACAATCTGCACATTTTTTTTTCCCCCCCCCCCCCCCCCCCCGGATTTTTCTAATGGTCCGTCCAAATTCCAAGTTTGCTAAATATTCAGCGCGTTTCGTTTATGACTGCTTCAAAAAGAGACAATCCGAAAACTAATCACCGTATGGACCTTCAGATAGCCCAGTGCACAAAATATCATTTTACTAGTCAAAATTAATTGTATTGGATCGATACCAATGTAAATAAAGTCTTTTGCAAGGTACCAATAAACAATCCTTGTCTGTCTGTCGTCCTTAATAGGTCAGCATGAGCTCGACGTTACAAGCATAGAAATTCATCATTCGGGCCGCGCTTTACGCTCATGAATAACAATTTCGTCATATGCGGCGCGCTTTGGGCGCATGATGAATTTGGATTTGTTTACTTTACACATAAAATGATCATCAACCTTTTCTCTGAGGCTTGATTTAAAAATTTATTAAAATCAGGGCGCGATCCTCTCTTTCTGTAAAACGTCTTCCACTACACCTACAAGTCGGGGAGGGGGATCACGAAAACCATAGTACTTATAGAGGGGGGATCACTTCATTTTGACAGAGTGTATTGCCCAAAATCCTCAGTCTCCCCCAGAAGATAAATAATTAACCGTCCCTTATAGCTTTAAATCGTGCCATGGCAAGCAACAACAGTGAGCAGAGCTCGTGATTTTTCATTTTTTGCACTCGTGATCGGTGCGGCATACCCCATTACCATTACGTAGGGGCTGGCTTTGGGGTTCCTTCAAATGCCGACTTATTGATGTCTGAGCATTTCAGGAGCTTCAGAAAGGGGGAACCGGACATTGAAGTTAGATGACACAATTTTGAAAAGTTTCATTAGGTTTGGTTTCCATATAGTCTTCTACCGTATCTGTCGACCGTGAAACAATGGAAATTAGAATTATTCTTTTGTTTCAACGGTTGACTGATACGACCGATACGGCAGATAAGACTATATGGAAACCAGCCTTTAGCAGCTACAGTAAACGTCTTGGAACTGAGGTTTAGTCACAGAAACGGAGTGCGGCTCGCTCGGCCCGGCCCCCTCTAAAATCTGTCGATGTAGATTGACCTTACGCAGTAACCACCTGTTAATAAAATGTTTTCGATTGGGTTCATGGAAATGTCTTGAAAAACAACATTTCAAAATCTATCAACAGCTTTATTACTTGTATCGACATTTCTCTATTTACGGTATTTATATTTGCATATTTCGGGCTCCCTGTGCATTTGCCTGAGAGACTGGAATGACAATGTAAGTAAGTAAGTAAGTAAGTAAAAGCTTTATTTATACACGGTAGAACCTTCAGGTCGAGACTATAATAATACTCGAGAAATCTATTTACAAATATTCAAAGGAAAAAAAAAAAAAAAAAATACTACAAATATATAAATATATAATATGAATAATACTAATAATAATAATAATAAAAACACCTGCTTTTCAAGGATGCCGTGTCACTTAGAGGCCGTGCGTGACCCCGTCTTTAAATTTAGTTAGCGATGGAGATCGCCTCAATTCAACTGGTAAATCATTCCACAGTGCCGCTCCACTGTAACTAAAGCTTCGTTTGCCATACTCAGTACGAGGGAGCGGCACCGTTAACTTGTTTTCAGAATTCCTTAAATTATAACAAGAATTGTCTCGCCAGGAGAATTTAGAAGTGAGATAGCTCGGAGTAAGGTTATTGAGTGTTTTGTACATAAATAGTGATTTAGTTACTTTGCGTTGATCACTCAAATTAAACCAACCAAGCTCTCGAAATAGCGTAACGGCACTGGTATCGTAGCTAGAGAAGGTTATGATACGCGCAGCGCGATTCTGGAGCTTCTGGAGCTTATCACTAAGGCCCCCGGCACAGTTGCCCCAAACAGTACTGCAATAGTCGAAATGTGGTTGGACAATAGCATTGTACGTAGTAAGCAGGGTCTCGCGGGGAACAACAGACCGAATACGTTTAATGGCACCAATGCCAGAAGAAATCTTTTTAGATATACTATTAATATGTTCCTCCCAGCAAAGATTTTTATCGATCATGACACCAAGTGATTTCGTACAAGGTACTTGACTGACCGGAGTGCCATCAATAGCAAGGCTAGGAGAACCCGGTAGGTGGGCTAATCTTTGCCAGGAGCCAATGAGAAGAAACTCAGTTTTAGTCATATTAAGTGTCAACTTATTTGCGGCTAGCCATTTATTAATACCGTCCAGGTCCTCATTCATATGCACATTGATGACCCCCAGGTCGTCGCTGGCAAACGTTATACTGGTGTCATCAGCGTACATTCTCGGCTGGGAGTGCAACAAGCAGTTTGGCAGGTCATTAATATAGAGTAAAAACAACAGTGGGCCAAGAATTGTTCCCTGGGGGACCCCACACTTCACAAAAGCTGGTGAAGAATTTTGACCATTAACCTGACATACCTGAGAACGATTACCCAGGTACGAGGCAAACCACTGTAAAGTTGTGCCATGAAGGCCAAAATAACGCAACTTTGACAAAAGAATATTATGGTCAACTGTGTCGAAGGCCTTTTTGAGATCCAGAAAAACAACAGCATTAACACAACCCCTATCAATGTTTAACGACCATGAATCAGTGGCTTCCAATAAGGCTGTAACAGTAGAGTGCATAGATCTAAAGCCAGACTGACAACTGGTAATTAAGTTATTATCATTAAGGTATGCATAAAACTGATTGTATACAATACGTTCAAAAACCTTGGCAATGGCAGGAATGATTGAAATAGGTCGATAATTAGACAAATCAGATCTTTCCCCAGAGTTTTTATACAGCGGAATTACTCTGGCGTTTTTCCATTCTGTAGGAAAAACGCCGATGATGACAGATTGGTTAAAAATAGCACAGAGTGGTCTGGCAATAAGATCAGTGCACTCCCTTAAAAGTCTGGCAGAAATGTTGTCCAGCCCAGTCGCCTTGGTCTTCGATAACTTAGACAAAAGAGACAGTACTTGCTGGCTATTGGTTTGTTGCAACTGGAAGCATTTCTCAGTAGGTGATAAATAGTCATCAAAACAACAATCTACTTCCTTTACACATTTAGCAAGCTCAGGACCTATCTCAGAAAAATAAGTATTAAAGACCTCAGCGACATGGGCTGGATCACTCATCACTTCGCCATTGACATTTACACTATTGATTGTAGCCTTATTACTTTTACGGCCAGTTAACTGATTAATTGTTTGCCACGTTTTACGAGAATTCCCCTCAAAAGTTCTAAAAGAATTTGTATAATACAAGTTTTTAGCGTTTCTTATTTTTTCATGAACTTGGTTTCTAAAAGTCCTATATGCACTCCAGTCAGCTGGTTTATTGGACTGGGTGGCTTTTATTTTAAGACATTTCTTGGAATGAATGAGTTTTTTAAGTTCACTATTTATCCAGGGACTCTTACAGGCACGGGTGCGTTTGGTACGAATGGGAGCGTGCTTATTACAGATGTTCAAAAAAGATGACTTCCACTCGGACCACATCACATTCGGGTCAGTCGTGCCAATAATATTCCCCGAGGATAAAGAGGATAATAGATCATAACGAAAACTCTCCCTATCAAAATGTTTAAAATCACGCATTATAACAGTATTAATACCTTTAGACACAGGAGGAATGGCTAACTTACGATAAACATATATCAGGCTGTGATCACTAATGCCCAGATGGGATACCCCACTACAAACCACGCTCTCTGGATGATTGGTGAAAATGAGATCTATTGCTTTACTACTTTTGTCAGTAATACGAGTGGGCTCACTAATCAACTGTTTTAAATTATAAATATCAGTAACATTCAAGAGCGCCTTTGTAGTAGAGTCGGTGGGTGTAAGATAATTTGCATTCATGTCTCCTAAAATTATATGCTCAAGACCCTCAGAATCAAGTTTGCCAATATAGGCTTCAAAAATCGAAAACAACTCAACTAGAGAATCAGGTGGCCTGTACCAAGTTGTTATAATGAAGGGTTTAGCGTTAGGCTTCCTGATCTCAATCGAGAGAATCTCTAAAATCTCAGAACTTAAGTCATTACGAGCGATATAATCAATATTTGAGCGAATATAAAAACAGACACCACCCCCATTCCGTCCGTTTTCTTTCCTATCACGCCGCACAATATCATAACCCTCAATGGCTAATTCTCCATCGCTAACATTATCATCGAGTTTAGCTTCATTAATAGCCAATACATCAAGACGTTTCTCGTCCAAAACGATCCGGAGCTCGTCATTATGAAGTGAGAGGCTATTAATATTTAAACAAGCAATTTTAAAACCACGACAACTAGGAAAAAACTCACAGGGTGGATTACTTGTAATAATATCAGGGGGTAAAGGTACGGCCTCGTTGTGACAAAGCAATCACTTACTTATATGAGCTTTAAAATTATCAGTCAGCTTACGAGTGCCTTCAGAATTTAAATGTAGGAGACTCTTGTTTAAGCAATTTGACTGAATTCAACATGGAGGATGCTGCCAGCATACCATCGATATACATAATGTTCTCTGGCAGATTTGTCAACTTTTCGGATTCTTTCTTCTTGAAAATATCACCCTAGCAGATGAAGTAGCCAGCACTGTGTTGTGAGGGAATATTGCAGAATGCCCAGCCACATAACACCAGCCCAGCAAGTATTCAGCGCTGGCTACGGAGTCTGACAGTGACAGAGCAAAATCCATACAATTTCAGGTTCTTTTTCTACTTTTAAATTGTATTGTATTATAAATTCACTCAGTTTAGAGGGTTTTACATTAGTATAATGATTTTCTCTTAACATCTGGGATTGGTTGTTTATGTTGAATCACCATGGTGTTGTGACTCACTTGTGCTGGGGTACCATTGCTGCTTTCGCCTCTCCCGGTAAGACAGCGAAAACTTTACAGGTTTTTTTATTTTATGTTTAGGCTTCTCAATGACCAAAGTATTGGACAGTGCCATGTGAAAGTTTCTGCTGAACGCCACATTTCTGATACAGGGGGGTCATTTTACCCTAAAACTCGATCAGGTCACGCTCACATCTGTCCTAAGCTAAAGTCTTGGTGGCACAAAGAAAAATCCATCAGGCGGTCGCCAAAGCCGCAAACCGACCAATGTAAACAAGAACGCAGCTGGACCTTCTTCCACAGGCAGAAAGGGTCGTAGTGGTCGGCGAGTATCCATGTCAAAAAACTTGCGAGGCCGAGATTCCGGCCACGGAACATAGATAGCAGAACCGCTCGCGAGAAATGGCTCTACTCAATGGCTAAACGACCCTTATTCGACCTCCTGCCACGTAATTCGGAATTCCACAATTTCACTTCTACGCGTTTGACTGATCGCCAGGCCAGGATCATCGGAATGGGACTTAAATTTAGGCCCACGCTTAAACCTCCTTGCCTGGATGTCTTTGAAGCGCAAATTCAGAGCTTCTGTCGCAGCGTCCGACTACATGATAGATTTCGGGGAGAGCCGGATGATCCAGATTTCAACCCGAGACTTTATGTTAAATCAGACTGGAATCCCCCACGCGAGAATCCAGATCTTGAGGACAAGCTGTACAGTATTCGTAAGGATTTACGGCAAAACATCAGCATTAACAAACCACATTGGAGGAATAACCTTTCTTCGGTGGATCGTGAGGAACTCAGACTTATCAAAACAGACGAATCTATCCGCGTTCTGGGTACAGATAAAAATCTCGGCCCAGCGCTTGTTTCTACTGATTGGGTAAGGACTGAGACTCTTAGACAGCTGAATGACAGGCAATCCTATTCTATCGTCACTTTAGAGGAATGGGGTTTGAAACACCGTCACGTAATCAGCACTCGCGAAAAGTTAATGCGTACTTATGAAAGTTTTATAACTGACAATGCCGAGAAATTCTTGCGCAGTTACGATCATTTTATTTCTCCTGCTAAATTTTACATCATTCCTAAGATTCACAAAAACCCCATGGTGGGTAGACCTATTGCCGCTTCGCATAGTTACATCACTAGGCCTCTGAGCATCTTTGTTGATGAATTTGTAAAGCCTAGGCTTAAAATGCCCACTGTTCTTAGGGATTCTGGAGAATTGATTCTACTATTGGAGTCTATCAGGCTGCCGCCTAATTGCCTTCTTGTCACAGCTGATGTAATCAGCCTTTATCCTAATGTTGACATAAAGAAGGCGATAATCGCTCTTGACCTTTTGCTGCGCGCGGCAAAAGCACCTGAAACTCCTCTTTTGATTCAGTTCTCTAGATTGGTGTTTGAGAATAATTTTCTTGAAACCGAGTTTAGCGAAGATGTTTATCATCAGACTTTTGGGAGATCTATGGGTACCCCCTTTGCCGTCACAGCCGCTAATGCATTCATGTACTATTTGGAAAAGGATGTCGTAGACCAATTTTCAAGTAACATTGTGCTTTACAAGCGGTTTATTGATGACATATTCCTTATCTGGGTAGAGATGCTTTATTGGAGTTTCTCGGCTGTCTCAATAGCAAAAATGATCGTATCCACCTTACGTATGTTATTGATGATAGTAGTATTTCGTTTCTGGACTTATTCCTTTACAAAGATGCTAAATGCAGCACTTTGCAATTCAGCACTTTCCAAAAGCCACTCAATAAGTACCTGTACATACCCTTTGAATCATTTCATCCTGCTAGCAATAAGAGAGCGTTCATTAGGGGCGAGCTTATGCGTTATACCCGGCGTAATCAATCGAACGTTCGGTAATCGAACTCAATCGAATACCAATCGTTCGATTGATTTTCGACTTGTTCGGCAATCGAACACAATCGAACTCACAGCAAAATCTTCACAATCGAACAAAATCGAACGTTCGGAAATCGAATTATAAACATACTTAGTTTTTTCTCCCTAAAGGTACCAAATTGGGAGTGGTTTTATCTGACTTTACTGTACATAAACAGACCTGAGCTACTAGAAGTTTATAAAGCTACAATAGCCTGTCAAAGATTGTGCTGAGACAATAAACCAAATGTTTCACTCCAAGACATGCTACCCTAGCAGAGGCTTTTCCTCGGTAATTCGCTCTCGTTTTGTGGCTAGCCCTCGCGGTTTTGCTGTCGTGTGTTGTTTTCAATTGTTATCTCGCCACCGGCCAAGACAACTACGCGAATGTATGACACGTGACTAACTTCGTAAAAAGACTGACAGAAAAAAGCACTGCTCGCAGGTAACAATGCGGTCAAAAAAAAAAATTTACCTCCCAAAAGGTACCAGAGGGCCGATTTTATCCCCTAAAAATTACACGAACCAAAAGCATCTCCACCCCAAAGGTTTGGGAGTCCCCGTCTTTTTCTGAGAAATCCTGTCACACATTATTCATAATTACCGAACAAAATCGAACAATCCAATCTGTTCGATTGGTTGGTGTTCGATTTTGTTCGAAAATCGAACTCACAGCAAAGCTCGCGTTCGATTTTGTTCGATCGCCGAACAAATCGAACGATTGGTGTTCGATTGAGTTCGATTGATTTTTTGTTCGGATTTGTTCGATTGATTACGCCGGGGTTATACCAGAAACAGTTCCACGTTTGAGGCATTTTGCCTCTCGCGTGAGAAATTCTGGAAACGCTTAAGCTCCGTGGGTATCCTGTTCGCTTTCTGTTGCCCTTATTCAGAGAGGTGAAGTACAGTAATAGAGCTGGCTGGCTTACAAGGAAAGTTAAGCGGCGTCAATGCAAACTGGTAGTGTTTAAGTCTACCTTTAACTGTAGTCACGCCAATATTAAGCGGATAATCCAGAATCATTTGCCAGATCTAGATTGTATAGTAAGCTACAGATCTACTACTACACTAGCAAATCTTTGCAAATAATCGTGTTTTTTGGGGGCCATACGATTAGCGCTAATCGTATGGCCCCCAAAAATCTTATTACAAGAACACGTACAATAACATACTGGGCGTTTAGGAACGTCCTGTACGGCATAGCTAGTCACTTCCGCAGGAAGATTAGTTTCAGGCACGTTAGTAATTTACGTGTTATATATGCCTTATACATGTTGTAAAAAGTTATTCCCTGAAGAAGTCTCCATTAGAGACGAAACGCGTCGGAATTAAATGAAAATTACTTTTACAACTTCAAGTGTCACTCCTTGTGCTGCTCGCTAGTCACCGTTAAAAAATTAAAAAATTAAAAAATCGTCTTGGTGGCACAAAGAAAAATCCATCAGGCGGTCGCCAAAGCCGCAAACCGACCAATGTAAACAAGAACGCAGCTGGACCTTCTTCCACAGGCAGAAAGGGTCGTAGTGGTCGGCGAGTATCCATGTCAAAAAACTTGCGAGGCCGAGATTCCGGCCACGGAACATAGATAGCAGAACCGCTCGCGAGAAATGGCTGTACTCAATGGCTAAACGACCCTTATTCGACCTCCTGCCACGTAATTCGGAATTCCACAATTTCACTTCTACGCGTTTGACTGATCGCCAGGCCAGGATCATCGGAATGGGACTTAAATTTAGGCCAACGCTTAAACCTCCTTGCCTGGATGTCTTTGAAGCGCAAATTCAGAGCTTCTGTGGCAGCGTCCGACTACATGATAGATTTCGGGGAGAGCCGGATGATCCAGATTTCAACCCGAGACTTTATGTTAAATCAGACTGGAATCCCCCACGCGAGAATCCAGATCTTGAGGACAAGCTGTACAGTATTCGTAAGGATTTACGGCAAAACATCAGCATTAACAAACCACATTGGAGGAATAACCTTTCTTCGGTGGATCGTGAGGAACTCAGACTTATCAAAACAGACGAATCTATCCGCGTTCTGGGTACAGATAAAAATCTCGGCCCAGCGCTTGTTTCTACTGATTGGGTAAGGACTGAGACTCTTAGACAGCTGAATGACAGGCAATCCTATTCTATCGTCACTTTAGAGGAATGGGGTTTGAAACACCGTCACGTAATCAGCACTCGCGAAAAGTTAATGCGTACTTATGAAAGTTTTATAACTGACAATGCCGAGAAATTCTTGCGCAGTTACGATCATTTTATTTCTCCTGCTAAATTTTACATCATTCCTAAGATTCACAAAAACCCCATGGTGGGTAGACCTATTGCCGCTTCGCATAGTTACATCACTAGGCCTCTGAGCATCTTTGTTGATGAATTTGTAAAGCCTAGGCTTAAAATGCCCACTGTTCTTAGGGATTCTGGAGAATTGATTCTACTATTGGAGTCTATCAGGCTGCCGCCTAATTGCCTTCTTGTCACAGCTGATGTAATCAGCCTTTATCCTAATGTTGACATTAAGAAGGCGATAATCGCTCTTGACCTTTTGCTGCGCGCGGCAAAAGCACCTGAAACTCCTCTTTTGATTCAGTTCTCTAGATTGGTGTTTGAGAATAATTTTCTTGAAACCGAGTTTAGCGAAGATGTTTATCATCAGACTTTTGGGATAGCTATGGGTACCCCCTTTGCCGTCACAGCCGCTAATGCATTCATGTACTATTTGGAAAAGGATGTCGTAGACCAATTTTCAAGTAACATTGTGCTTTACAAGCGGTTTATTGATGACATATTCCTTATCTGGGATGGCCCTAGAGATGCTTTATTGGAGTTTCTCGGCTGTCTCAATAGCAAAAATGATCGTATCCACCTTACGTATGTTATTGATGATAGTAGTATTTCGTTTCTGGACTTATTCCTTTACAAAGATGCTAAATGCAGCACTTTGCAATTCAGCACTTTCCAAAAGCCACTCAATAAGTACCTGTACATACCCTTTGAATCATTTCATCCTGCTAGCAATAAGAGAGCGTTCATTAGGGGCGAGCTTATGCGTTATACCAGAAACAGTTCCACGTTTGAGGCATTTTGCCTCTCGCGTGAGAAATTCTGGAAACGCTTAAGACTCCGTGGGTATCCTGTTCGCTTTCTGTTGCCCTTATTCAGAGAGGTGAAGTACAGTAATAGAGCTGGCTGGCTTACAAGGAAAGTTAAGCGGCGTCAATGCAAACTGGTAGTGTTTAAGTCTACCTTTAACTGTAGTCACGCCAATATTAAGCGGATAATCCAGAATCATTTGCCAGATCTAGATTGTATAGTAAGCTACAGATCTACTACTACACTAGCAAATCTTTGCAAATAATCGTGTTTTTTGGGGGCCATACGATTAGCGCTAATCGTATGGCCCCCAAAAATCTTATTACAAGAACACGTACAATAACATACTGGGCGTTTAGGAACGTCCTGTACGGCATAGCTAGTCACTTCCGCAGGAAGATTAGTTTCAGGCACGTTAGTAATTTACGTGTTATATATGCCTTATACATGTTGTAAAAAGTTATTCCCTGAAGAAGTCTCCATTAGAGACGAAACGCGTCGGAATTAAATGAAAATTACTTTTACAACTTCAAGTGTCACTCCTTGTGCTGCTCGCTAGTCACCGTTAAAAAATTAAACAATTAAACAATTAAAAAAAGTTTGTTTTAGCAATTTGAGACTCAAATGTTCTTCAAATGCCTCGAGACAGCCAAGAGTTGAGTGAATCAGACAATAAACTGATGCGAAAGGTGGAAGTTTTTCCCTTTAAAAATACAGTACGTTATACATGAAAAGGGAACATCAAAATGCAAAATGTTCGTGGAGAAACTTTTAGGTATTTGCCACAGGGAGCTCACCTTTACAGTTTAAATCAAGAAAAATAATAGAAATCTTTCCATTTTTCGCTGAATAAAACGAAAGAAATCTATTTTCTTTGCCCTGCGTTCTGGTCTTTTCTGATTGGCTAATTATGCTTTGCCCAGACTCGCCCACTAGGGCCTCATTACCACGAACTGGCTAGACGGAAGCCATTTCGTGGTAATGAGGCCCTAGTGGGCGAGTCTGGGCAAAGCATAATTAGCCAATCAGAAAAGACCAGAACGCAGGGCAAAGAAAATAGATTTCCTTTCGTTTTATTCAGCGAAAAATGGAAAGATTTTTATTATTTTTCTTGATTTAAACTGTAAAGGTGAGCTCCCTGTGTATTTGCTATGCTTAACTACAGAACAAAAAGCTATGTTCTTAGGGGGCTATCGCACGCTTGCTGGCCACTTCTCTGACAAGAAAATAGCTGAAATCGCAATCCAATTCCATCGTCTTGATAACTGGTCAAAACAACCTAGAATTGCATTTGTCCAACACTTGAAAGGCTTTTTTTATAAATCTGGAGGATTATTTTGATTACTACGGGAAAATATGCATGTGTTTTTGCGGTTACTATCTCCAAGATGTTACTTAACTCAGGGTCCCTGATTTTACACAGCTTCGTTCTACAAATGCACAACAGATAGACTAGTTCATTTTTCACATAGCTTCGTTCTACAAAAGCACAACAAAAAAGCTAGTTCATTTTACACATAGCTTTCTCTTGTACAAATGCGCAACAGAAAAACTAGTTCATTTTACACATGGCTTCGGTCTACAAATGCAAAACATAAAAGCGAGTCCATTTAACATATGAACTTCGTTCTACAAATGTGCTACAGAAAAAAGTATATTTCAGACATAGCTTTTTTCTACAAATGCATAACAGAAAAACACAGCGTCGAGGGGCTAGCAGGAGCGAGGTAATCCAGTTACATATCTACTTTAATATCTGATAATATAAGATAATATCACAATATCTACTATTCACACCCCCATCCCATTGTTCTCTCTCTGCACTATATCGCATATCACTGGTGACGCCCTCATGAGGCAAAGACACTTAGAAAAACGGGAGCGGTCTTTTTTGGCAGAAGGGAAATTAACAGGGGCAAACTAGTACGCACTAAACTGACCACACAGTAATATTTTTAATATTGCAGCCTGCAGGCTGCAATATTTTTAATATTGCAGTCTGCAGGCTGCAATATTACAAATATTGCTGTGTGGTCAGTTTAGTGCTTACAAATTTCCCACTTTTAATTTCCCTTCTGCCAAAAAAGGCGGCTACCGTTTTTCTAAGTGTTTTTGCTTTCAAATATGACATTTGAAGTAAAGACAATTAGAGATGGGCACACAATCTCAATTTAATCATACTTTGAAACTTGTCTATACCCTGCTAGCAGAGGTTTTTCTCCGTCAGTCTTTTATTAGCTAGCATTAAGTTGTTCGCGAACAACTTTGCAAATCAAAACAACCATGCGACATACCAGACACGCGAGCAACTTAATGCTAGCTAATAAAAGACTTACAGAAAAAAACCTCTGCTAGCAGGGTACTTGATTACTTCTAGACCAAATTAATTACTCATTTGTACTCAATTACAATACTGGTATCGACACGAACTATGCCAGGATATCGTCAAACTCCTCGTCTGACATGGCTTCCAATGTTTCATTAACCACAGCTTCCCCGAGATACGGATCAGCTAATACGGCTTCGTTCCGTCGCTCCAGCCATTCTTCGTACGTCTTCGTTCGTTCATTCATTCTTCGTTCGGAGACCCAACTTTTCCCATTCTCTTCCAGGTCTGACGCTGTCACCGGCTTCCTAAATCGGTCATTATCTAAAACAAAAGAAAGAGGTTGTATTGAAAGGCTTTGCAGAATTTTCTTTTGACGGTGCAAAGGCGATTTTTTCCGGATATTTCAGGAACAGAAACTGGTCCGAAAATTAAAAAGGGTAGAATTTTAACACAAAAATGCGTTTCATATTTACCTTCTTTCTCTGCAGCACTGCTCTGAGTTATGAAAATTTCTCGCTCTTCCTCGTCTTCCGAAAAAACTGAAGCCATCATTCCCTGCATGCGGCTGAAATAGACTGTTCGGTCCTCTCTCTTTGACTTCGGTAGAAAGTCAAGAGAGAGGACAATGGGAAGGCTTTTGAATTGTAAATATCTAAGTATTGATAACATCCCAAGCGAATCAAATCGAAGACATCAGAGTTCATTAACCTTTTTTTTTCTTTTGTTCGCGTTTGTGTTAACAATCTGGCTAACACAATGTGCTTTATGGGTCAATGAAAACCACAATAATAAGGCCATTTATAAAATATATCAATAGTTTTAGGATTGGCTAATGGGTTTTGCAATAACATAGGCCTATTGTCCACAAAGAAAACACTGCAAGAAATAGGAGAAAGGGACGCGCCACTAAATCAGAACCTGATCAATACTTCATGAAACCATGTACACCTTAAGAACAAATCGCCTTTTTGTTATTGGCTTTTGCAATCAAAGTTACATAAGCCTATTGTTTAATAGTGGCAATTCAGTTTGTAAAGACCATATTCATTAAATCGTTTGTCCTTTTATATTGAATATAAACGAGGAGGTGGATTGAGCTATTGTTCTAAACAGGCATTATTGTGCAAGAAAGAGAACAATGGGATGGGAATGTGAGTAGTAAATATATTAGATAGTTACTTCGGCCAACAGCAATATGAGATATATTGCAGTCAGCTTCGGGCTGCGCCCTCAGCTGACTGCAATATATCTCATATTGCTGTCGGCCGAAGTAACTATCTATTACATATCAAGGGGCCCATGAATGGAGAGAGAGGTAATCTATTTAGATATCTATTAGAATCTAAGATGATAATTAACACTTATTGGATGAGGTTGAGCATGATAGTGAGATTTGGCAACGCCGAGGTTTGTGTTATCTGCCGAAGCGAAGCTGAGGCGGATAACACTAACTCGAGGCGTTGACAAATCTCACTATCATGCGAAAACCGAATTCAATAATTGTTTTATTATTCAGCAACCAAGAATTCTTACCTAGCTAAACGAAATCAACGATGAGGCCTTGCATGGCGACACGGTTTTTCAACTTCATCTTACGTCCATTGGTATTTTCCTTTTCGTATTCTATTTAAGGGACTGTTCGTTAATTACGTCGCAGGGGGGGCTGGTGGTTTTATAGAGGGGGTAAATTTTGCAGAACGTTGGAAAATTTGGGGGTAAATTTTTAGAACACGCGAAACTTTTAGGGGGTGCATTTCAGTGTCATGCAAATTTTCAACAGACTAGGACTGAGATTGAGTGCAATTGCGTGAAACGCAGAGCACTGTATAAATCCGGAGTGTCCTAAACCAACTAAAGCTTTCCTACTAAAGGTTTCTGTCGAACTTCTCCTCTCTTTTCTTGCCAGTTAGAGCTTGTTCTACCGGTACATCCTCTTCAACAATCGTACTTAGTTTAGACGCCATTTTGATGCTTACATTGTAGCTTAGTCAATTAGCGCGCAGGGGGAGGGGGGGTAAAATTTCAAATAGCCGTTTTTCGAAGGGGGTAGAAATTGAAACTACTTTTTTTGTACGGGGGTAAGTTTTCACAAAACCTACGAGCAGAAAAAACCACCAGCCCCCCTGCGACGTAATTAACGAACAGTCCCTAAATAGCCATAGTTGATGTTTAGATATCCTGAGCAATGATCTCTTGGCAAAAATCATAACAGATTCAACGAGAATATTCGCAAAACCGGCTTTCAATTCGGAAATGAAAACCAAGATGGCGGCCAAACCTATTGGCTTGCGTTATGACGTCATTAGAGTGCATCAATCCTAATGTCTCTAGTATGACGTCAGGCACTGCTTGCCAACAAGGTTTCGCTGCGTACTCTTAGCCAATCAGAACCGAGATAGTGGCATGGCTGAATAATAATATCAGTATAGTACCAAATCAGTGAATAGTCATTTTCGCGCGCTCTGATTGGTTCCTGAAATAGTAGATATCCAGCACTATTTACTGTTTTGAGAAACTCTCAAAATGGCGGCTCGTTTCGTGTGCGATATTGCGTTTTGAACCTGAATTTCCCGTATTTCATTCTACTGATTTGGTATATACTAAAACAACTATCCCCCTCAGGGTCGGTGCCTAGCGGTGGATATATACCTCCCCAGTATATACCAAATCAGTGAATAGTCATTTTCGCGCGCTCTGATTGGTTCCTGAAATAGTAGATATCCAGCACTATTTACTGTTTTGAGAAACTCTCAAAGTGGCGGCTCGTTTCGTGTGCGATATTGCGTTTTGAACCTGAATTTCCCGTATTTCATTCTACTGATTTGGTATATACTAAAACAACTATCCCCCTCAGGGTCGGTGCCTAGCGGTGGATATATACCTCCCCATTGGGGGATAGTTGTTAAATATCGCAATATCAAGGGGGGCTCAGGAAGGGAGAGGAATCGAGGAGCTAGTTACATATCTACATATCTACTAGATAATATCAGATATTAGTATATACCAAATCAGTGAATAGTCATTTTCGCGCGCTCTGATTGGTTCCTGAAATAGTAGATATTTAACCATTATCCTGCGAGATTGCGCAGAATATCGTCTGATACTTAGCCGACGAGGGACGAAGTCCCGAGTTGGCTAAAATCAGACGATATTCTGCAAAATCGAGCAGGATAATGGTTTTATTATTCAGCACATCGATAGCACAAAACCCCCCGAAAAAAGTGACTTTTGTGTATTATTTACAAGCTCAAAACATCACATTTTCCTCAGAGACGGATATCGCAGGATAGCTGTCATGTACAGAAGACAGCTATTGGCGTTCCAATGACCATATTTGGGCACTGCATCGATGTGTTGAATAAATATATTTTCTTGCGGTACGCAATTTAAACAGTGATTGACTTGATTAACACATATTGATAGTAATCCTTCGGGAATAGTGTTATGCCGTATATTAAGGATTGTAATTAGATGCTAGTCATTCGAAGGCATCTCTTTCTTCTTAAGCCTTGATTTCCCTATTACTAAAGTATGTAAGAAAGAGCATAAATAAATGAGATGCTCGCTCCTACTTGTGTTATTGTTTTAATGAAGTTTAGCTAGAAAATGTTTTATACTCGTTCACGGGTGAATAGAGTATAATAACAAATACTATTCACCTCCCCTTCGGGGGATAGTTGTTAATTATATCCCAGTCATCAATTTTAACGCGCGCTCATTGGTCGAAACGTATCACGTGGTGCATTGCAGGACAGATATTATACACTTAATGACTGCTTCCGAGGGAAACAGCGAGTTTTGTTTTCCCGAGAATCTCGATGTTTCCCGAGACGAAGTCGAGGGAAACATCGAGATTCGAGGGAAAACAAAACTCGCTGTCTCCCGAGGGTGCAGTCATTGAGTGTTTTATTATATAGCAAAAAGAAAATACGGTAAACATGGGTAAAAATATTCCGCCGAAATTTCGCGCTCTAGCGATGTCGCCCGCGCGGGCAACAATTTTTTAATTGTAGCCCGCGCGGGCTACATTGAATTTGTAGCCCGCCACGTGACCATGATAGAACCAATCAGAGCGCGCGCTTTGATCGAATAAACACGAGCTATGTAATATTAGTATAAACCAACTAGTGGTCTATTACAAATCGTGCATTTTGATTGGCTACGCTACTAATGGTCTATTAGTGATAGACCTTGTTTAGGAAATCGCCGATTTTGCTGCTGCAAAAAAATGGCGGCTGAATCGCGTTTTGCTGACATTTCCGATGAGTTTTTAAACAATTTACTAGATGAGTCAATCCCAGAAAAGACAAAAAGGGCAACTAAATACGGCATGAGGATTTTTAATGGTAAGAAAGTTACAGCAGAAGACATTTTTGTGATAATTTTGAAACTTATAACAATTTTCATCGCGGGGAAACCCAGAAAAATGCAACATTTTGATATTGATTTACACACAAAATGTTATGTTACAGAATGGTTTGCAAGCCAAACAAAGTTTTCAACTTTAATAGAAGAAATGGAAAAAGACGAACTTGCCCAATGCCTGCAAGTTTTTTACGCAGCTGTTCGGCAAAAAGATGGCAGTGAATTCAAAGTGACATCGATGAGATCAATCCGGGCAGCCATTGACCGCTACTTAAAACAACCACCTGTAAACAAGCCGTTTTCAATTGTCGCAGACCCCGCATTTGAGCGAGCAAATAAAACCCTGAATGCCATATGCAAGCAAAATACAAGGGGAGGGAAGATTGGCTCAATAAAGCATAAAAATCCCATCACAAATGAGCAACTACAACAACTGTACGCCACTGGGCAGCTTGGAGATTACGACACTACCGACCCTACACAGCTCCTTCGCACAGTTTGGTTTTACATAACATTCTACTTCAGCAAAAGAGGGAGAGAACATCAGAGAAAACTCACCAAAGATATGCTTGTCCTCCAAACAACAGTGAATGGGAAACGGTTTTATGAAATCTCAAGAGAAATTGCGCTGGCAAGCAAGAATTTTCAAGGTGGTTTGTTTGACGACACCGACGAAGCCGACGGCAAGATGGTTGAAGTGCCAAACTCTCCACGCTGCCCAGTAAAAACACTGGAAAACTATCTGAGTCACCTAAACCCCAACTTGAATGCATTATTTCAGCGTCCGAGGGAAGTTTCTGCGAAGTTTTTTCCAGAAAATGAAGGCGTGTGGTATTGTAATACTCCAATCGGCGAGAGTACACTCTCAAGTATGATGAAAATCATGTCCAAAGCAGCGGGTATCGAGCCGTATCTCACAAATCACTGTGTCCGAGCCACTTCAGTTACCGTTCTTTCTGATAGTAACGTGGAGACGAGGCATATCAAAGCTGTCACTGGCCACAAGTCAGACACAAGTATCGAGTCGTACAACTCCAGGGCCTCTTTTCGCCAGAAAGAAAACATCTCAAATATTTTGAGTCGCTTCGTGTCCGGAGACGAGTCCTCCACTGAATCCAGAATGGCGATTGAGTACCCTCCTCAACAGCAGCTTGTTCCAGTATCAAGCACTTCTGTCATTCCACAAGGTCCACAAGTGAACAACCAGTTACTGCAGACAAAAAACAGCCACATGCAAGCCCCACAATCGTTCAATTTCCATGGCTGCACTGTCTCCATTGTAAACAATACCTACATGCACTGAAAACTCCGAACTTGCAAATCGATTCGAACTCAGCTGTTGTCTTCTGGCTTTGCAATAGTTTTCCCTTGTTTGGGAGTCATCTAGAACGCTTGTTTGGTTGCATTCTGAACAGTTTTTGAATGATTTTGCCTTCTTTTGGCTGTTTGAACGAAAGAATGATGAAGTTTTCGAAAAAGCAACCACTTTTATCACGTGAACAAAACGTGACCTCGCTTATATGGAAGTGTTTGCGCGCGCCTTCATCAAGCGCGCGAAATTTGTCATTTGATATAAAAACGAATAAATATTGTATCTGATTTAAAGTGTTGCTCATTTTTTAAGATTGACCATCTAGTTGGTTTATACTAAAACAATTAGACCTCTCGTCCTCATGTGCTATGATTTGAAATAGACCATTCGGCCTTCGGCCTCATGGTCTATTCATCATAGCACATTCGGCCTCGAGGTCTAATTGTTAAATATACACTTAATGACTGCTCTCGAGGGAAACAGCGAGTTTTGTTTTCCCGAGAATCTCGATGTTTCCCGAGACGAAGTCTCCCGCTCTTATGTAGCCCGCGCGGGCAACAGTTTTGGAATTGTAGCCCGCGCGGGTTACATTGAGTTTGTACCTTACCACGTGACCATGATAGAACCAATCAGAGCGCGCGTTATGATCGAATAAACACGAGTTATATAATAACAGGCGTTATTACATAGCTCGTGTTTATTCGATCAAAGCGCGCGCTCTGATTGGTTCTATCATGGTCACGTGGCGGGCTACAAATCCAATGTAGCCCGCGCGGGCTACAATTAAAAAATTGTTGCCCGCGCGGGCGACATCGCTAGAGCGAGAAATTTCGGCGGATGATTTTTTATGATTTTTACCGTATTTTCTTTTTGCTATATAATAAAACACTTAATGACTGCATCCGAGGGAAACAGCGAGTTTTGTTTTCCCGAGAATCTCGATGTTTCCCGAGACGAAGTCGAGTGTAAAATATTGTCCATCGGAAGTGATGTCCGTCCTGCGAGAAATGTTTTAAG
This sequence comes from Scolanthus callimorphus, assembly GCA_033964015.1. Lineage (NCBI taxonomy): Eukaryota > Metazoa > Cnidaria > Anthozoa > Actiniaria > Edwardsiidae > Scolanthus > Scolanthus callimorphus. The sequence goes on from CM066924.1 coordinate 2,834,613, forward strand.
CAAAAACTGGATATTTTCTGTTTAAAAAATATTGGAAAACAAGCAACCAAGGTTTTTGTCAAAGAATGTTGATGAAATACGGAAATTGGTGGCTGAGGTGACACCGGAAAATACAAAAAAGTTTACTAAGCAGGCCGTGAATGTTTTGAATGGTAAAATGACGACAAAAGAATTGTTTTTAAACTTACCATTTTGTCGTAGCTTGGCAAATAGAAAAACAACTTGCAATCAGCTCAACCAAAATTCAACCACTTCGAGAGTAGTCCAGCAAGCCGACTTCCAAGTGCGATCAGTAGCGCTAAATTTTTCCAACTCTGCATTTCACGGCTGTAATTTATACTTCAGGGTCCGTTGCTCGAAAGTGGTTTAGCACTAATCCAGGATTAATTACCATGGTGACTCGATGGTTTTTCTCAGAACTAAACCTGGTTTAAATTTAATCCACCTTTGAACAACCCGCGCCAGTTCACAGCAGAACAATTAATTAACAGTCCGGCAAGTAATTAGACCTGAAAAACCGAAATCTGGGCTAGAATTTTTGCAGAAAAGCACTCTGGAAAGCACTAGAACTTGTGCGTTGTAAATTTGTTTTGTGAATTCCTTCTGATTTCTTCTAGCCCCACGTTAGGGTTTGATTGACAGTTTTTGTGTCAACCAATCACAGCTCGAATAAAAATATATTAGCCAATCACCGCCTACGATTTGCTTTTTCGCGCCATACTGCAGTTTAGTGGTTTTCTTACGTTCACAATGCTTTTTCTCTCTCGAGCTTTTCAGTGAAGTATGTGAAGTATAAATGAAAAATGGTCCGCAAAATTTCAGAGTTGCCCTCGAAGCTTCGCTTCTCGGCCAACTGTTTATTTTCGTAACATTTTTCATCCTTGGACATTATCCGCCGATATTACAGCCGCCAGAAGGGGTTTTATTTAGTAAATATCTCAATATCAAGTTAGATAACTATTAGAATCTAAGATGATAATATCAGATATTATTATTCAGCACATCGATGCACTGCCCAAAAATGGCCATAGAGTCCTAAAGTGTGACGTCACAAATTTGAAAAATTTCGAATTTCAGATTTTAGTCCACGGATAATGAAAGACCAACTTCGAAGAACGTTGTATGCAAACAATGAGGTGAATCTATTGAAAAGCGGCCGAGCTATGGCCCAATGAATACATAATTTTCTTTAACAAATCACTGTATTTTGGACTCAGTTCATAACTTTATGAACTGAACCAAAAATACAGTGATTTGTTTAAGCAAATTATGTATTCAGCGGGCCATATCTCGGTCGCGTTTCAACCGATTCACCTCATTTTTGGTGTGTAGAGCTTTCAATCGATAGCCATTTCGAAATCAAGGAACAAATATTGGTAAATCGAAAATTTTGTTTTGTGACGTCATCACTTTAGGACTCTATTGGACCGCCAATAGCTGTCTTCTGTACATGACAGCTATCCTGCGATATCCGTCGTCGAGGGAAATATGATGTGTTGAGCTCGTAAAGAATACACAAAAGAAATGTTTTTCAGTGCTATTGATGTTCTGAATAATAAAACCATTATCCTGCTCGATTTTGCAGAATATCGTCTGATTTAGCCAACTTGGGACTGCGTCCCTCATCGGCTAAGCATCAGACGATATTCTGCGCAATCTCCTAGGATAATGGTTAAATATCGCAATATCGAGGGGCCCAGGAAGGGAGAGAAAGGTAATCTAATTAGATATCTATTAGAATATAAGATGATAATATCAGATAATATCGCAATATCGAGGGGCCCAGGAAGGGAGAGAGAGAAGTAATCTAGTTAGATATCTAGTATCATCAAGTGATAATTATATGATAATATCTATTTAACAATTATTCCTCGAGTCCGAGTGGGCTCTGAGTCAATAGCCCATGAGGCCGAAGGCCGAATGGGCTATTGACTCATGAGGCCATGAGGGCGAGAGGAATAATTGTTTTAGTCAAATCACACTAGTAGGTCAATTTGTATAGCCAAAAACGTTTTTGGTCTGGTCATTTGTCATTTTCTGGCTTTCAAATCCGACACTTTTCGCTACTAGTAGACTATAACTTATAGCCTAGTAGTAGCTCAACCAATAGAACGCAGCATTGACAATATCCCACTAGTGTGATTTGGCTAAATCTAATTAGTATATACTACACGGGAACCTCCATAGATCGCCCGTTTTGATTGGTTCGCTATCTCGGGATAATGCCACAATATTCCGAGATCGAAAGCATTATCCCGAGATTGAGAAGCCCGAGTGCAAGTGGTTCGGATATTTTTACTTTTTAAAGAACTATCTGATTCGAAATGCAACGGAAAAATCCTTCTCAATTAACTTATGTTGTCTCTTTAGTTTTTCAAGGTGAATCAGAGAGAGAATGTATTTCTTGAACTTCGAAAATGTGCTGTTCTTGTTTTTCAGTTCTTCGGAATCACAGAGATCGATGATTCGTTCACGGCACTTTTGATAGACGAATTACACTCAGGTAACTTAAGGCCTGGGCGGAAGCCCAATCCAAAATGGCGGACGTAAAACTGAGGGGGGTGGTCCATCTCTAAAACAATGTGTCTGAGGGATCCAAGCAATCTACATTTTGATACCTTTGGTCATTCTCAATCATTTTCACCAATGTTGGTCTCTATGGCAACAAATGTATGACCTCTGACCTTAAATTTAATTTCTAGGAAAATGGCCTCTGCATTCAATGGGGATAAGTGAGATCGTTCCCCAGAGTGCATTATAGTGTTTGTTATATAGTGTAGATTATTGATCCAACGAGGATGGCTGGAAATGTTTTTTAGGATAGCTTTATTTTTGATGATGTAATATGATACCTCTCCTTTTCTTAAAGTGTGGATAACTACGACACCCATCCTCGTTGGAATGGTAATATACGTCCGACACCGGTCATTATAAGACCCATTGAGAAACAATTGGCATGACCCCCATCGAATGCAGAGAGCTGAAAGAAAATTGTGCCTTTGTCACGCTCTTACAGGTCACGCAACCCGTTGACATGGTAACCAAATACATCAAATGAAACGTCTCACTTGGTGTACCAACCTTAACGAAAAACATTCTGCAGAAGACATTTTGTATACCCTAGAGAATTTTTTTCAGCATTTTTCGCATTTTTTTGAAAAACACCCATGCCTTAATATACCTGAGCATTCACAACAACAAATTAATTAAGGCAATTTTGTCGAAAACATATCTACTTTGCCGAACATTTACATGTACACCTGTAGGTTGGAAGGGACAGTAAATCGTAGAAGCCAGTCATTGAGTGCAGTTTTAAGAGAGAATTTCATTTAAGCTTACCGTCGACTTGTTGATTCGCTTGTCAGATCACGAGCCATCCGACATCAAGTATTTAAAGTGGTCTCTCTTTTTATGAACAAGGTCTTCCTCGTTGTCCCAGAGTTTGAAGAGGTTAATTTCCCAAATGTCTGTTTGAATATTCCAAACGAATCTTGAATTTCTCTGCCAGCAGGTTGAAAAATATAGTCATCCATCGGTGGTGAAATGGCGACCAAAGGCAAAGTGCTTTCAGCGAGGGCAACTCTGCAGTTTCACAATCCATAATCGAAGGCACAAAATGCGAATTTATCCCTTGAATCCATCCTTGCAACCTTCTAAAAACTTAAATCGTTTATCGTAGTCGATATTAAGGTTTTAAAACAAGTGTTTTCTGGCGTTTTTGCTTCTCTAAAACAGCAGCAAGTTTCCACCATGTGTTCAGTAGCCGAATGCTTGTAGTGAAGTCTGACGTAATGTCACGTGCGAGACAAACGTCACGCATACAGAAAGATGCTACAAAATGTCGGCAAATGCCACATTTAGTGTCGTTCGGATATTTTTTGGAGTGTTCCCGTGTAGTATATACTTAAACAATTATTCTCCTCAGGCTCAGTGAATAGTGGCGAATATAGTCCCCTCGACCTCCGGTCTCGGGGACTATTCGCCACTATTCACTTCGCCTTCGGCGAATAATTGTTAAATATCCGATACATGATAATGTGTCGAAATCGCGCCTAACTCAAACGAAGCGAACTCTACCATGTGGAAAAGGTTGTAACTACAAAAGCATCGAGAGAGCAAAGGCGTCTTGAGTGCAGCGAAATTCAAACGAATCTGGGCAACGATCTATTGTTCGTGTGACTTAAATAGTTGTCGTTATGCATGAGTGCACTTGGAATAGCTCAGCTGGCAGAGCATCGGACGTACAATTCCGGAGGTCGTGGGCTCGAATCCCTCTCGGGGTCAGAGATTTTTTCTCTCTCTCCGCTTACTAGGGCTAACGTTCATAAGCACACATGGGTCATTTCATTAGCACTTTAGCTTTCACACAAGGTTAATTCCTTATCTCCACTCTGTTGAACTTAGTGCTACGTGCAACAGGCTTGCCTGAACATCTACATAGCCTTTGTTGTTCTTCCAACCTTTCACGCGTGCTATCATCAGGCTATGTTATATGAAAAAATGTGTTCTATTTCTTAAATATTACATGCATGAGTTTATTTTCAGTTTTTATTTTCATTACTTCCCACTAGTGTTCTTGTATTCACATCCGACTAGTGTTTTTATATTCACTTTAAATGTTCCTTCCCACTTCCCCTAGTGTTCTCATATCTACTTCCCACTCGTTTTCCTACTGGCACTCCCCCTGCGTCACTGATTACGTCATAGAAATGCCAAAAATGTATCAAACCAGATGGCCACTGTTCATTATGTATGGTGCTCTGATAGCGTTCTCGCCGCGCGCGGAGCTCCGCTATTATTGTCACTCGGTGTCATTCGGGGTCCATTCGAGGTCACTCGGGTGTAGTTTTAGACACGATCCTTAGACCACGTCCACACTACCATTTTTCAAACGAAAACGGATACTTTTTTGCTCTGGATACGGCTTACGTCCACACTACAACGCTGAAAACGATCACCAAAAAAAGGATCAATCCGAAAACGCTCTCCAGACGGGAGCGATTGGAAAACTGAGCTGTTTGAAAAAAACTGTTTTCTAGTGTGGACTGGTGAAAACGATGCTATCTGCAAACGATGACGTCACCACAGCAAACCTGACCCAATCTCGTACCCAGAGCCCGTCATCTTTTGGCCAGCGGCAAGATTCAGGGATCTGGGGGAATCGATTTTTTTAAAACCTAGATTCTGTTCCGGTTTGAAAGTTGTATGCCGAAAGTTCGTTACGTTTTTGACCTACCACGCATGCTCACAAATCCACCAGAGCCCCGAACGAATCGGACGGGCTCTGGGTACGAGATTTCGCGGGCCGACAGATCGAAATGCGCATGCGTTGAGCTTATTTGTCCTGCGCACTGAATGCATAAGAGCTTCGTACGGACACGCGTTGTAGGTGGACGGGCGAAAGGGATACAAAAACGATAAGTGTGGACGCACATCTTTTTGCAAACGGAGCAATAGGTAAGGCCGTTTTCGTTTGAAAACGGTAGTGTGGACGGGGTCTTAATGAACATGATGAGACATTGAAGTGTTTTTCTTCATCGATTGCGGCTAAACCTTTGTACACTAGTTACTGACTCTAAGCTTGTCTTCCTCGTAGCCCGCCGTTCTTTGTGTCGGCCACGCAACGCTTCCCTCTCGAAGCGTTGCGTGACCGACACAAAGAACGGGCTGCGAGGGAGACTAACTCTAACCAAGTCCAAAGCTTGATTTGGAGCCTAAACCAGAAAAAAAAATTTGCCAAACATTAAAATTGCATCTTGTTTTAAATACTTGAGCGTACAAAATGGCGTTAACGAAAATATAATTTTTGTGGAATTTTAGATCACGAGTGCGAAATCTAGTTTTCATTGTGATTTATATTTTGATTGACAGCGCAGTCTTCATTTTGGATCATTGTGATGCTACGAATTCGGCAGCAAAAATCCGTTCAAGATTAAAGCTCATGGAAGATGGTGTTTGTTCTGTTTGTTTTCCACTGCCAAGGGCGTTTCTTGCGTATAAGTTCATTTTATTGTCTTATTGCGAATAAAGCTTTTGACAAAAGTCTTTTTAAAAGATTAAGGTTTCTCTGCAGGGTCAACAGACAGGAGGTCTAGGCCGATTCCAAAATCTCCGTGAGAATTTTTATCTGTAGAGAAACTTAAACGATTTATACAAATTTCCTAGTTTGGTCATTAAATATTAACGGAATTATAATTACCTCACAAATACAGATCGCAACTAGACTAGCCTCGTTTTAGTATATTCTGAAAACTCAGATGCTTAATCACGTCCAAGATTCGCTTATTTCGACGATAGAAATTCAATGAATAGCTCTTAAGCGTTGGCAATGATCAAAGAGTGTGTATTAGGACCCGTTAAAACAAAGAAGCATTTTTTTAATGGCTTGCTAGGCCCTTTTAAATCTCTTTTACCGGTATATAGTGATGTGGCTGAATGTAGAAGCTCTCTACGGTAAACCCCTACATGGATTATGGATTGCACAGGGAATTACTCCAAGCAAGATTCAGTAATGTTTCCTTTTTGCGCTAGTTGCGTATGTATAAGATATCACCTCTGACTATCCTAGCTTCACTTGAATCTGGGAGATGACTTCCGCTAAGGTTTGTCGAAACGTCACTCAGTCACATCAAACAGTCCTGTAAGGACTACTTCCACCCGGATGGTCATATAACAAATGTTGTTACTTCGACAAACAGTTGTCTATGTGCACGTGTAGAGAAAGCGAACATTGTATTCTTTGCAACATAGCATTTTATATAGCCAAATTTATATAGCCAAATTAAAAGGTCTTTTCTGTGAGAGATCTAAGCAGAGAATAGAGGAACAAGAGTGATAAACTTTATTGGAAAATTTCAACTCGATATCTCAAATTCAATAAATCTTTCACATATATATCCACTACTTTTTTTTCCATAAAAAAATGGAAACAGGTTAACTAATCGTGAGGTGTTTCGTTGTATTGTTCAGTGACATCCAAGCTATCTCACTCACGAACTCTACCAGAAGAAGCCTGAGAAAACTAAGAGTAAATTTGTAGAAATTTTAAGAAAATCGCGCATCGCGTCAAACATTGATATAGTACCAGATTTTTTGGAGTTAAATCATCGACGTTTCTAACCATGTGTCTGAAATTAATTTCAAAAAGGCGCGCCGACAAAAGCACGTAATAATAGCGATCCTGAATTGCCGTAATCATGCGAGAAAACTCTGAAACTTCTGCTTATTAATTGCCGTTCACGCACTACTAATAGGAGAGGTCTCTATTAGTAGTAGTCATGTTGGGGAAAGGGAGTCAACAAAACTAAAGAAGTAAAAAATAAATTTCTCTTGCGCGTTGGTATACACTGTGTTTTGTCAATTTTAACTCTGAACCGCGTTAAATCTCATCGTTTTGAGCCAATCAGCGCGCGCGTAAGAATTGAGCTATGGGATTCTTTGTGGGATTTGATAGAGAAACAAATTGTTCACTGGGCAACTTGATGATTTCCCAAATGCAAACGCCATATCAGAGTTTTATGCGAGTCCGTCATCCACCATTCCTTTATGGGAATCCGATTTTATCCCGAAAGGACTCAGCTCAGACCTCCTCAGAATTCCTTATTTCATCGTAGAAGGTTTGAACTTGAAAAAAAAAAAAGATGATTGATCTTACCTGGTGCTTGAGCGGTGACAGAGTTTGCAAAGGCCAAAAGACCAAACAAGGCAGACCAAACAAGTTTGAAGACGCTCATTGTTCTTCTTTTCGACTTGACATCCAAACGGAGTGACGATTTGTTTGTGCGCTACGCCGCTTTTACATCTTCTAAACCAGCATGGAGTTGTTTTTGATACAGCTCAATGCTACCACCCACAAAGCCACACGTCATTTAAGATTACAAGCAATTGATTTATAAATATACATATCTGGGGTGCAAAAAATGATAGCATATTAGCATTGGGTCCAAACTGGTTTTCCTATTTTTGACGGATGCGAAAAGGGCAACCACTTGAAGCAGAAAAAAACGTTCGTGAGAATACATAAATCCCTTGTCAATAGCTCATCTTTGCCCATCGGTTTCCAGCTGCTAAATTACTTTTCAATTACAAATCCTTGCTCAAGTAGCCATATCTAACCCCTTAAAGTGTTGAGCAAAATAATAGCCAAGCTCTTTACTCTTGAATCTTCAGCAAGCTTATATGTTGATGTTTTTGTTTACCGGCAATACTATACGTGGCCGGACGGTGGCACAATAGTTCATAACCCTCGGTGCGTCACGGAAACAAGTTCTGCTCACTGCTTCCCATACTTAGCAAGAGCCAATATGACTTTATGCTAAGGCGTGTTTGCACGGCCATTGGCGATACTCTTATGGAAAACGAGGCGTTACCAGAATTCTGCCATTAGAAATGTAGAAATTACTAAAATATTAAACCGGATTTCAGATGACTGTCGTGAGTAATTCGCAATTACTTTGTAATTACTCCTATACGTTTTATTCAGAATTGATGTAATTACTTTGCGATTGGTTTCACTATATGAAAACCGCTCTAACGTTTCCACCTTTTCGATATTTTGGCATTTACAGACGACTGTTAGATCGATTAAATAGCCCAGAACGTTTTTTGCGTGCAAGTTTATATTTTATTGCGAATAAAACTTTTGACAAAAGGTTTTAAAAGTTCAAGGCTTCTCTGCAGGGTGAACAGACAGGAGGTCTAGGCCGAGACCAAAATCCCCGTGAGAATTTTTATCTGTAGAGAAACTTAGACCATATTTACAAGTTCCATTTGTTACCATACTCTTGCATGGGCTTTCTTTGGTCCTTTCCATTACAATATCACAATTCTGTAATTATAGGTAACGCCAAATGAACATTTAGTAGTAGCCGAAACTCAGTTAACCGTTCAGAGAATTAAGTGTAATTTTATTAAAAATTGACGGACTTCACAAAAAACTGTAATAATAATAATAATACTAAATACTTTATTTAAACAGGGTAGAACACATACACTAGTAAACTTGTGGCCCTCGGCTAAAAATAGTTGTATATATCAGTGTTAATAGTTACATATACAAATACTATACTAAATCTTAATAATAACAATATATTTAATGTTAAAAAAGGTATTTAAAAATAGAAATGACATATAAAAGCATTTTCAAAAATATACCCTACAAATCAAATGAAAAAACTTCATAAATAGACAAATAAAACCCCCTAGTCAATTATATAGACAAATTTATAAATAAATAAATAATTTAAAGAAGGAATGATAACGAAATTAAATATAAAAATTAAAGGAAAAACTGATCTAACACTGGGCAGAGTCCTAATGTCAATAAGTAGGGTAGCCTGCGTAGCTGGCGGTTTAGTGGGGTTTTAGCAGGTTTTTATACGCGAAATCTTCGTAGAAATGTTCGGTAGTTTGCTTGTTGTTCGATGAGATGGCCGCGCGAGCTCTGGGGCAAGGTGCGTTGAAAAGTGCGCCCACCCTCCTCCCTCCCAGGGCGCACTTTTTAACCTTGCCCCAGCGCTCGCGCGGCCATGTCGAATAACAAGAAAAATACCGAAGACTCGCGGACAAAAACCTTCTAAAACCCCACTAAACCGCCAGCTACGCAGGCATAGCTAGGGTGTTCCATAGTTTACAAGAGCTAACGGTAACGTACAGCCACCTTCAGTAATACAAGTTTGAAGCGAGGGCACACACAATTCAAATAAATGACGCTGATCTTTAGAAGTAGGCTGTTTTATATAACTCGGAACATCCGAATAGATTAGCTTCTTCATTGAAAGGAATCCATTTTAAGTTTATTGAATAGCTGTACTAAGGGAGCATAGGGATGGGAAAGAAGCACCACCCTAGCAGCCCTCGTTTCAAGTAGGAGAGCTAGATCGCCCTTGCTGCAGCGTTCGAACCACACAGCGTTAAAGCCTACGGCAAACGCCGTGCAAGAGTCGCGCCGTTCCAATACAAAACAATAGAAAGTACTTCTTGATTATAAAGTATAATGAAGTGGCATCCTTTGAAAAGGAAAGGTTCGACATGGAAGAAGAGCGGCTGAAGTTCGGCTTTTGCCGTAGGCCTAACATACGAAATCATGGGCCTAACAATTGCGTTGTAAAATAGGAGACGCTGTTTAATGGCTGATCGCATTTTTAAACCTTAAAAAGACTCCCTCCCCTGGAGCTTCCACTCGTGAAACAGACCCCATCCCCTGGAATTTCCACCCTCATAAAGGACCCCCTGCCCTGGAATTTCCATTTTATTCTGGCAAAATACCCCTTGAAAATCTATATATCAAACAATACCAGAAACATAACTCGCTTATATGTTTCTGACTCTACCAAATTCTCGTTTTTCAACACCTCACGGCAAAAAACTGGAATCATTTACCTTATGAGGAAGCGACAGAAGATCCTCTTTGGATAAGACTTTAGGCAAGGTAGATAGCAAGAAAACGGTGAATTTTTTAATGAAACCTTGCAGGAATTACAGAGACTAGAGTTCTGGATGTGTCCACCATTGATTTTGGCTTGGATCAGCCATAGCAGCTGGAGATCAAGATGAAGAAATCATCTCAAAATTACGAGCAAAAATTTCAAATTTACTAGCGCCATAGTGTAGTTATGGCTAGGTAACTGATTGTACCTTGTGGTCAGCGGTCTCACGGCCAAAGACCTGTGTTCATATGGTTTAGGCGGCATGGCCGCCCCACAAGTAAAAGTACTGTGGTGAATGTAACCCGACGTCTTGTCTTTATTAACTAATGGCCAAGGCCAATTCCATATTTGGAATCATTTTATAAGGAATTGATAGGAGATCGATCGTTTTTTGCTAAGAATTTTGCGTAAGTAGCAAGAAAACGGCTTTGAAAGAAAACTTGCAGGAAATACAGAAAATCGACTTCTCGGTCTGTCCACACCATTGATTTTAGCTTTGGGTTATAAAGTAGCACACAGTTATCGTGCGCACGACTAGGCAACGAAATGATTCGATTCATTCAGTGATCTTCGGCGCTTGCAGCGCGTGTTTCAATAGCGAAACACTTTTAACCAGTGAGAGCCTTTATGATCATGTCAAATATCGGTGGTTTGAAGATTCCAGGCAATAGTTGCTTTGCAAATGCAATTTTGCAAAATCTTCGCCGCTTGAACGTGTTTCGATCTTTCCTAGATCGGATGGATGAATTGGCTGTCTGAGGCTCATCCTTTCCTAAGATAATATATAGATTTAGCCACTGGCTACAAGCGGAGCTCCCTGTGACATATTTTTCTGTGTTAATGAGATAAAAGCCAGCCATTTTACATAGCCTGTCACCATCATACCACGTGGCCACGCAGTTGCATCCCCCTTGCCACTTTTCGAGTCACAAGATAATCGTGTTCGAATGAGGGCCGTTGTTTTTGGTGATTTTTCCGGTTCGAGTGCTCCCTTGTTAATTTTAGTGTATAGGAAGGTGAAGATAACCGATTTTTTTCAAACTTGACAGGGGCAATGAAGACAAATACCTCTAACTACCAGCCAGGTGAGTTTCGTTGATTTTTATTAATAATTTCTTACAAATTTTCGAGTCACAAAATATGAGCTTGGGTCCCCTGTGGTATAACACGAAACACTTTCACTTGGCGATAACAAACAAGTTCGCGAGGGCGCGGTTCTTTTTGGCTGCCTTTCTTTCATTTGGATTGTGTTCTAGTATTTTTTCTTTTCCTTACTGTCTGTTTTGATCAATCTTAAGACTCTTAAGAGTTGTAAAACCAGAAACCATGCGAGGAGATAACACTTTCACAGTTTTCCACCAGACGTTATTTTTTTTGCGTCTCTTGCGGTGATTTCCTATGAAAATTGTTTTGGAGGCGTAGGGACTGGGAATGAGTATCACACGGCCCCGGTTAAAACTATCCCACAACTCCCTGCGCGCCCTGCTAAAACTATCCCACAAATCTTTGCGCGCCCTAAAAAACCCGGAAAGTGTCTGGGTGCGAGACTGGTTTTTCCACCTCGAAAAGCACTGCAGCACATGCAACACAGCCCTCACATGCAACACAGCCCTCACATGCAACACAGCCCTCACATGCAACACAGCCCTCACATGCAACACAGCCCTCACATGCAACACAGCCAACACAGGCAACACAGCCCTCACATGCAACACAGCCCTCACATGCAACACAGCCATCACATGCAACACAGCCCTCACAGGCAACACAGCCCTCACATGCAACACAGCCCTCACATGCAACACAGCCCTCACATGCAACACAGCCCTCACATGCAACACAGCCAACACAGGCAACACAGCCCTCACATGCAACACAGCCATCACAGCCAACACAGCCCTCACATGCAACACAGCCCTCACATGCAACACAGCCCTCACATGCAACACAGCCCTCACATGCAACACAGCCAACACAGGCAACACAGCCCTCACATGCAACACAGCCATCACGGCCAACACAGCCCTCACATGCAACACAGCCCTCACATGCAACACAGCCCTCACATGCAACACAGCCCTCACAGGCAACACAGCCCTCACAGGCAACACAGGCAACACAGCCCTCACATGCAACACAGCCATCACAGCCCTCACATGCAACACAGCCCTCACATGCAACACAGCCCTCACATGCAACACAGCCATCACATGCAACACAGCCCTCACATGCAACACAGCCATCACAGCCCTCACATGCAACACAGCCCTCACATGCAACACAGCCCTCACATGCAACACAGCCCTCACATGCAACACAGCCCTCACATGCAACACAGCCCTCACATGCAACACAGCCCTCACATGCAACACAGCCAACACAGGCAACACAGCCCTCACATGCAACACAGCCATCACAGCCAACACAGCCCTCACATGCAACACAGCCCTCACATGCAACACAGCCCTCACATGCAACACAGCCCTCACATGCAACACAGCCCTCACATGCAACACAGCCAACACAGGCAACACAGCCCTCACATGCAACACAGCCATCACGGCCAACACAGCCCTCACATGCAACACAGCCCTCACATGCAACACAGCCCTCACATGCAACACAGCCCTCACAGGCAACACAGCCCTCACAGGCAACACAGGCAACACAGCCCTCACATGCAACACAGCCATCACAGCCCTCACATGCAACACAGCCCTCACATGCAACACAGCCCTCACATGCAACACAGCCATCACATGCAACACAGCCCTCACATGCAACACAGCCATCACAGCCCTCACATGCAACACAGCCCTCACATGCAACACAGCCCTCACATGCAACACAGCCCTCACATGCAACACAGCCCTCACATGCAACACAGCCCTCACATGCAACACAGCCCTCACATGCAACACAGCCCTCACATGCAACACAGCCCTCACAGCCCTCACATGCAACACAGCCCTCACAGCCAACACAGCCAACACAGCCAACACAGCCATCACAGCCAACACAGGCAACACAGCCAACACAGCCAACACAGGCAACACAGCCAACACAGCCCTCACGGCCAACACAGCCCTCACATGCAACACAGCCCTCACATGCAACACAGCCCTCACAGCCCTCACATGCAACACAGCCCTCACAGCCAACACAGCCAACACAGCCAACACAGCCATCACAGCCAACACAGCCAACACAGGCAACACAGCCAACACAGCCCTCACGGCCAACACAGCCCTCACATGCAACACAGCCCTCACGGCCATCACAGGCAACACAGCCAACACAGCCAAGACGGCCCTCACAGACAACACAGCCAACACAGCCAACACAGCCATCACGGCCAACACAGCCCTCACAGCTATCACAGCCAACACAGGCATCACAACCAACACAGCCCTCACAGCCAACACAGCCAACACAGGCAACACAGCCATCACAGCCATCACAGCCAACACAGGCCTCACAGCCATCACAGCCATCACAGCCAACACAGCCAAGCCAACACAGCCAACACAGGCCTCACAGCCATCACAGCCAACACAGCCAACACAGCCAACACAGCCAACACAGCCAACACAGGCAACACAGCCCTCACATGCAACACAGCCAACACAGCCAACACAGCCATCACAGCCATCACAGCCCTCACAGGCAACACAGCCATCACAGGCAACACAGCCATCACAGGCAACACAGCCCTCACATGCAACACAGCCCTCACAGGCAACACAGCCCTCACAGGCAACACAGCCCTCACAGCCAACACAGCCCTCACATGCAACACAGCCCTCACATGCAACACAGCCAACACAGCCCTCACAGGCAACACAGCCCTCACAGGCAACACAGCCAACACAGCCCTCACAGCCAACACAGCCCTCACAGGCAACACAGGCAACACAGCCAACACAGCCAACACAGCCCTCACAGCCAACACAGCCCTCACAGGCAACACAGCCAACACAGCCATCACAGCCAACACAGCCCTCACAGCCAACACAGCCAACACAGCCCTCACAGGCAACACAGGCAACACAGCCCTCACAGGCAACACAGCCCTCACAGGCAACACAGCCAAGACGGCCAACACAGCCATCACAGGCAACACAGCCCTCACATGCAACACAGCCAACACAGCCAACACAGCCCTTACATGCAACACAGCCATCACAGGCAACACAGCCAACACAGGCAACACAGCCATCACAGCCAACACAGCCATCACAGCCCTCACAGGCAACACAGCCCTCACGGCCAACACAGCCCTCACAGCCAACACAGGCCTCACAGCCAACACGTGCAAAAAGCCGAATATTCGGGCCCGTATACGCTCGAATACGGATGGGTATACTTCAAGTGTTCAAGGATCTTCTGAAATTTTCAAATCGGATTGTCGTCACGTCACTCTAGAGTATGAAACTTGAATTCGCCGCGTTTTTCCGAATTCAAATTCATACCCTTGAATTACTTCAGATATACAAATGGGATACGCTTGAAAATGGGAGGTGCTTCGCTTGCATAGTTAAGAAACCTTACATATGCTTGGCGTGTTGTGTCTAAAATCGTTAAACCAGCCGTCAAACTTTCGGATATCTCACGTATACTGACGTGTTCAGTTTGAAATCGCGATGGCCAACATGTAACTTGCGCGCAAACGTCCGAATATCTCACGTATACCGACGTATTCAATTTCAAAACTTCACGACAAATGCGCAACCAGCTCGTAAACGTCCGAATACCTTACGTATGCTGCCGTGTTCAGCTTGAAATCGCGATGATCAACTAACCAGCACGCAAACGCCGCCCGAATATCTTACGTATACCAGCGTATTCAGTTTGAAAACTTCGCGACCAACGTGCATGCAGCCCGCAAACGTCCGAATATTTTACGTATACTACTGTCGTGTTCAGTTCGAAATCGCGATGACCAACATGTAACCAGCGCGTAAAAGTGCAAATGTGGGGCCCTTTCGGTGAGTAAAGTTTGGCACTGTTTTGGGTGGCTATTTTGGTCTTTTTCTTCTGGGCCAATTTGGCCCTATTACAAGTTTGAACAGGATTCACTTTTGGTAGCGAATCAGTGGCTTTTTGTGTCGAGTTGAACTTATGCGGGGTTGTGGAGTTCACAGGTACTAAAACGGCTTCTCCAGAAAATGGCCCACTCTCAAATGGCAGCTGTAAAAAGAAATAATTCTACCCCTGAGTGGGCCATTTTAAATTATATACACCATAACACTTTTTCAATAATGTATTTAATGGTAATCATATTTAGTCATTATATACAGCATCTCAAAACATAACATGGTTTAATGAACATATGTCTAATTCTAACTCCTTTCGTCCTCTTCATGCGCCAAAAGTTCTAGCGTGAAAGAATATTACATAGTGAGTATGTCAGGGGGTTCATTTTATTTTGAGCAAAATGTCTGCATGTTAATCAATCTAAACTAGTTGAGGACCTTTTGACAATGACATGTCAAGCCAGTTTTTATTTGCTCTTCAATTCTTTTTGACATGATGTGTTTTTGAAGGCCTACAACTCTCCAACTGCCCAAAATCATGGGTATCAAGTAGGATGATACCTGCCAAATATGATGCCAAGTCAAGCTTTTGACCTGTACAAAAACATCTAGATCTACATAAGTAATTGATCTATAACCGATGTTGATTGAATTTGAATAAAATGTTGAGCTGGTTTGGCCTCTCCCTAGAGTTACCTAAAACATCAAGATCTTTAAATCACCAACTAGAAGCATTACAACTGAAACTAGTAAAGAAAATTTTCAGCATGAAAATTTGAGGTCATTTCGATGTAAAGGATTGCAAAAGTTATTTTCAGATTTTAATAATCACAAAATTTGGTAGCTGTTTAGAACTCTTGAATAATAGGCTGTTATCACGCAAAATTGATTAATACTATTTAATAGTTATCAAAAAAAGAATCCAGTTTTCAATTCTACACATCCGTATTAGTAATATTGCAAGGTTTTCTGAAGATTGCTTGAAAACTGACTGAGATATTAATTTTCAAAACTTTGTATTCAATCAGGCTTATTTTTTTTGCAAGAAATGTATGGGCAAATACATTGAAACAAGACTGGACGGGCATGGATGCCTGTCCACCCTCGACTTGAGGGATTTGCCCATACATTTTTTTTTTGCAAAAAGTAAAATTCATATCTTAGCCAGTTTTCAAGGAATTCTTTTGAAACTTTGCAATTTTACTAATACGGTGTGTAGATTTGAAAACTGGATTTCATTTTCTAATAACTATTAAATATTATTACTCAATTTGCATATATAATAGGACTCCATGCTGTCCAATTAAGAAAAACATGGATGATTCCTCTGGACTCTGCTGCGAGTCCTGTTACTTATTAATTACATTGTGAATGATAAAATGCCGAAATTGTCCAATTTCAGTGCACGTGATCCAATTTAAACAAAATTGGACAGTTGACAACAATGGATTTTGCACTGGCTATATAATTATGCATGATCACAGCCTATCCTAGTATGTAGCTGTGTTTTTCATACTTCTGTGAACTCTGAACTTTTAGCAGTTTCCTTCGATCCCACACACAAAAGCTACCAGGTTTGATTCTATAAGAACGCTCGGAGAACACAATTAATTAGCCAGCACAGAGTTCACAGAATTACAGAAATCACTTTAATATTTAACAATATTATTCCTCGAGCCAGAATTGGGCTGATGGAATATTGACTCAGAGGCAATGAGGGCGAGAGGAATAATTGTTGTAGTCAAATCACACTTGTATGTCCATTTGTGTCATAGCACGGGACAGAACTATACTATTAACCATCAGTTTGGTTGTAATTCTAGCAATGTTGTGTAGTTGATAACGTGTAGAATATGTGGGGAACAGTAAGCCAGCCCAACCAGCCCAAGTCTGGTTGTCTGAAGTTCATTCCTTACCGAGATATGTTCTTTTTCTCCTGTGATGACGTCATCGATGACGTCATATCACGTGACCGTGCAGTTGCACCCCCCTTGCCACTTAGATAACTTCACCCAAGTTTGTCTGAGGTTTATCCCTTCCTGAGATATGTTCTTTTTCTGCTATGATGACGTCATCGATGACGTCATACCACGTGACCACATAGTTGCACCCCCTTGCCACTAACACAACTTCACCCAAGTTTGGTTGTCTGAGGTTTATCCCTTCCTGAGATATGTTCTTTTTCTCCTATGATGACGTCATCGATGACGTCACACCACGTGACCATACAGTTGCACCCCCCTTGACACTTAGATAACTTCACCCATGTTTGGTTGTCGAGGTTTATCCCTTCCAGAGATAAATTGTTTTTCTCTTTGATGACGCCATCGATGACGTCACGTCACGTGATCATGTTGCAGCACCCCCTGATAGCACAGAGAAAATACCCCAAGTTTGGTTGTCTTAGAATGTTCCCTTGAAGAGAAATAATTTTTTCTTAGTATACCACAGGGTTCCCATGAGTTTCCGCGTACGGCGGACGGACGGACGGACGCCGGACGGACGGACGCCGGACGGACGTACGCTATACCTTTTATACCAGGAAGAAACCTCAAGAAATCTCAAGAAGGGAACCACCCTGCCTCGAAGAAGAGCTGAAGTAAAAGCTTGAAACGTTGGCAAAATTTGTATGTTCTGTCCTTTCTTCAATCTATTCCAAAATCAACTTCATAGTTATGCCTAGACGTTATTTCCTTAGGTATGGTGCTCCGTTTGCGCGGGCCTTCGATTCTAGCTAGAATAAGATCTGTGCAAGCTTGGATGGCATAATGTGCCTCTCACAGGGCCTCACAGAACAAATTTACGTTCACTACTGCTAATACACTATTTTGTGCACATGTGTGGAAACGCGCGCCGTGATACTCGTGTGAAACGCTGAATGTTTTACTAAGAATTACGATTCGCGGGTACCCTGTAGTTGATATTCAACAAAAAGCCCTCTGAATGCTTTTATCGACACTTTTCTAGCAAAATACGACAGAGCCGCCCGCAGGCTAGTCAACTTCAAAGGACAAATATTGTATTTGAAAACCTATTTTGGAATATCCTCGGCCTCTCAGCTTTCGATGATATTGTTACGAAGCTAGTTTGTGAGAGGAAGCATTAAAATATCCCGAGTAGTCGTTACAATATTTAAGACGTAAGGGGCGGGCCACTAGAACTTTGAGGGAGGGGGGGGGGGGGGGTTGGAAGATGTGGTCGGTGCAGAAAAAAAATTCTGTGTTAGCCAAATAGTCAGATATTTTTTTTCGAACTAAAAGCTTTGCAGGAAATTTTTTTCACATACTTGGCCTTTGTACGATTTTTTTTGCCAAGTCGGAACTTCCTTAAATTACACAGAGGTAAAATGTGTGATTCAATTTTAGTGCTCCAGTTTCGTTTTATCTAGAAGATGGCTTTTTGTTGAAACGTTTACAGTCTACTGCGTTAAATTTGGATGCAGCCTTTAAATGAATTGGGCGTGTTTGCAGGGGTTTCAATAAGTTTTGAAGTAGCAAGCTAAGTTCATGATGTAGTCTTTTATAGTTGCTAGTTGTATTGCTTATAATTTTAGTTTTAATTTAAATTTTTATTTTTTACTCTTATATTCAATCTTCTCTATAGCTACGATATTTTTTTGTAAATCGATATATTCAAAATTCATACATGTCCAATACACTCAATCAGACTCCGACGATGGAGATCTCCATCGTACAGATAGATATCATTATTATTCGTTTACCACGTACCACATACTTTAGAACGTAACACAAGCCAAATCCCCCCACCCCTCCCCCGTTACACAGTTTTATCATTTCTGAAGGAAACGTTCAGACATCGTGGCGATTCATGTCATGTCCGACGGAAACGTGCATATCATTTTGGGCACTATCGAATATCCCACCGTATACATGGTGATATGGGGGGCTATTCCGATCGTCCGATGGAGTCCGATCGTCCGATGGACCATCAGACTCTGATGGAAAAAAGTGAAATGTCCGACGGAAACGTGCATATCATTATGGGCACTTAGAAATATTTGTACCGTATACATGATGATATGGGGGGCTATTCCGATCGTCCGATGGACCATCAGACTCCGATGGAAAAAGTGAAATGTCCGACGGAAACGTGCATATCATTATGGGCACTTAGAAATATTACGACCTCATTCATGGTGATATGGGGGACTAGTCCGATGGTCCGATGGAATCCGATCGTCCGATGGACCATCAGACTCCGATGGAAAAAGTGAAATGTCCGAAGGAAACGTGCATATCATTATGGGCACTTAGAAATATTTGTACCGTTTACATGGTGATATGGGGGGCTATTCCGATCGTCCGATGGAGTCCGATCGTCCGATGGACCATCAGACTCCGACGGAAAAAGTGAAATGTCCGACGGAAACGTGCATATCATTATGGACAGTTTGTTATTCAATTTTCCTCGTTCTTTAAAAGACTCTTAAATAGATGTTATAAAGAAACGGTAATGCCCCAATTGATCATCCTTTAAGAGTGATTTTCTATACTGTTTGCCTCGTTCTTAAAAAAATATGGAGCACAGAAAGTTCGTTCGATGTTGCATTAAACATAACCGTTATATTCTTCTGTCACTCTCTTTCTTTTAATACAGTGCTATTTAAATAACACAAAAAATTTCATTACCATCCTAACTGACTACTTTTCCACAGCAGACAACTTTTCTTTAATTTATTGCAGGTTATCTCCGTAACCTTCAAAATAGCGATTATTTATCTTCATAGAGATGCAAATGAATAATCTCTTCATGCCCTTCACTTTACTCAACCGTCCATTCTGGAAAAGCCTGAAGACCCTATTTAGAAACATTCCTGCCATACATTGCAAGCGATTTTAAGCACAAGGATAGACTCCTTTCAGCCCCTTCTTCGGCGATCGTCCGTAAATCGAGGGAATTTTTTTTTCTTGCGACGCGCTTCGATTTGTTTAGGGCAACTCGACACCGTAAACAAACCGAAGCGTAATGCGGGTAGAAAAACATTCTCGCGATTTACGGACGTTCGCTGAAGAAGGGGCTGCAAGCAGTCTAGCACAAGGATCGATATTTTTTCTTGTTTTTAGAATATTTGTAAATCGATATATTCAAAATTCATACATGTCCAATACACTCAATCAGACTCCGACGATGGAGATCTCCATCGTACAGATAGATATCATTATTATTCGTTTACCACGTACCACATACTTTAGCACGTAACACAAGCCAAATCCCCCACCCCTCCCCCGTTACACAGTTTTTTCATTTCTGAAGGAAACGCGTTCAGACATCGTGGCGATTCATGTCATGTCCGACGGAAACGTGCATATCATTTTGGGCACTATCGAATATCCCACCGTATACATGGTGATATGGGGGGCTATTCCGATCGTCCGATGGACCATCAGACTCCGATGGAAAAAGTGAAATGTCCGACGGAAACGTGCATATCATTATGGGCACTTAGAAATAATTGTACCGTTTACATGGTGATATGGGGGGCTATTCCGATCGTCCGATGGAGTCCGATCGTCCGATGGACCATCAGACTCCGACGGAAAAAGTGAAATGTCCGACGGAAACGTGCATATCATTATGGACAGTTTGTTATTCAATTTTCCTCGTTCTTTAAAAGACTCTTAAATAGATGTTATAAAGAAACGGTAATGCCTCAATTGATCATCCTTTAAGAGTGATTTTCTATACTGTTTGCCTCGTTCTTAAAAAAATATGGAGCACAGAAAGTTCGTTCGATGTTGCATTAAACATAACCGTTATATTCTTCTGTCACTCTCTTTCTTTTAATACAGTGCTATTTAAATAACACAAAAAATTTCATTACCATCCTAACTGACTACTTTTCCACAGCAGACAACTTTTCTTTAATTTATTGCAGGTTATCTCCGTAACCTTCAAAATAGCGATTATTTATCTTCATAGAGATGCAAATGAATAATCTCTTCATGCCCTTCACTTTACTCAACCGTCCATTCTGGAAAAGCCTGAAGACCCTATTTAGAAACATTCCTGCCATACATTGCAAGCGATTTTAAGCACAAGGATAGACTCCTTTCAGCCCCTTCTTCGGCGATCGTCCGTAAATCGAGGGAATTTTTTTTTTCTTGCGACGCGCTTCGATTTGTTTAGGGCAACTCGACACCGTAAACAAACCGAAGCGTAATGCGGGTAGAAAAACATTCTCGCGATTTAAGGACGTTCGCTGAAGAAGGGGCTGCAAGCAGTCTAGCACAAGGTTCAAAGCACAACCATAAAATCAAATGTCCGTTTTGCTATGTCGATTAACGCTACATTCCTTACGCCGCCTGGAAATCTGATATTCCAAGTTGTGCTCGATGTTTTCATTATGGCTGTCAAGGAGATGCAGCATCAGCATGAAGAATCTGTATCGGCTCACATGCTTGGTAATGAACCGGAACTTGGAAAGCCACGAAAACAACTGTTCACAGACTTCCGTATTCACTCCCTGCAAAAGGCATTAGAAAATAACACCTATGTTGTATTGTGAATGTGCGCATTCTGATTGGTTAAAAAGCGTGTTTGTAAGAGACCTGAGAAACACGATTGTCACGCAACGCTGTCGCGCGTGTGTATGTTATTTTCTAAAAGCAATAAAAATACTTTCTGCGTGCTCTCTGGTTTCTTACAAACACTCGGAGAATGTTGGTCGAACTGATAAAACTTGAAAGACACTCGCCTTCGGCTCGTATCTTTCAAGTTTTGATCAGTTCTCCCAACATCCCCCTCGTGTTTGTAAGAAAGCAGGGAGCACGCGGAAAGTACTTTTATTGCTTAAGTACAGAATAATGGCCATTAACGGTTTTTTAGTGACGCTTTCTTTATAAAATTACAAATGTATGCATTGTTACACGAGCTCCAAATTCAATGGTGCAATGTGCGATTGGCGATTTTTTGCCGTCAATCCAAATCAAAACGCCGGATTCGGCCATTGGTCTAAAAATGTATTCAACTAGGCTTTCTTGCCTAGATTTGTTCAAATGAAATTAATAAAAACATCATAACTTACAATAAAACAAAACTCTTATACTTCCAAACGTCCGTTGTGGTCCCATGAACCATCACAATCAACCGAAAGAGGGTATTGTCTGTCGGAAACATGCAAACCTTTATGGCCACTTTTAAAATATCCTTCCGTAAATTACACAACTTACACGCAAATTTCAGGAATTTCCATAGAAAAGAAACGATTTGATTCTTTTAGCGCTATTTCAGCTTACATTTGCCCTTCGCTAATTAACAGAAAGCTACAACTACGCCTCAATGGCCGTTTTCACACTAGAAGACGAACAAATCGTCTAGACGGACAAATCGTCTGACGATTTGTTCGTCTTTGTACGTCTAGTGTGAATTCAGGTCGAACTTTAGTCGATTTGTTCGTCTATACGAACAAGTTGTCTATGAAAAATCGTCTTCCTAGACGGCCAAACAGACGAACAAATTTAGACGATTTGTTCGTCTGAAAATTTGTTCGTCCCGTTTTCACATCAGACGATTTGTTCGTCTACAGACGATTTGTCCGTCCAGACGATTTGTTCGTCTCTAGTGTGAAAACGGCCAATTGTCAAAACATAAACCGGCGATCGGGCTACTTTTTACCGAATGTGAGAAAAGTTCGAACCACAGAACTTTGTTAGTGCAAGCTGAAGCTCACTACAGGGATTGTTTGCTAAAATAAAATAAAACTGGATTCCTCGAGTCTGAGTCATGATTGCCTAAGCGAGGAAACTAAACTTGTTGCTTTGAAGCTACGAAATTTCGGGCATCGGTTTTTCGTTGCAGCCTGCTATTCTTTTGAGCAGCCGCCTACTTCAAAACATTATATCGGGATATGAAAATCTATCGCGGATGTAAAAATCTATCGGGCCAGTGACAATCTATTTGCATTTTCCAGTCTACATTTTCCGGTATGCATTTTCCGGTCCGTCTATAGCATACATTATCCGCCATAATACAGTAAAAACCCGCAAAAAAGAACAAGTGGTTTAAGAACACTCAGGCTGAAATTTGGTCAAAAAGTTACCTTATACATAAGAACACATCAACCTGGAAAATGAAAATTGTTCTTGTATAAAACAATTGCTGCCAGTTAGATTCGAGTACAGTAACCCACTGTGTAGTAGAGTACCGAGGAGAACAATATAATGTGCTAGACCATGCACACACATAGTTCTACAGCAGGAATTCCAGGGTACATTTAGCAATTGTTTTTTAGACTTGACTAATTGTTGTTACTAAATGACTGTCACCTTTCTACCAATCACATATTTCTTTATTTGACTGTTGGTAGTGTATGCAGTATTTGATGTTAAGAAAGAACTTTAAGAACACCTTAAGAACATTTTAAGGCTCATTTTGCAGAAGACACCCAATATACAAGAACAAAATCAGCCTCCCCAAAACACCTGTTCTTTTATGCGGGTTTTTACTGTAATACATGAAAATCACAACTCCATGCACGTTTATTGCAAATTCAACAGCGTAATATCGAAGTCTCGCTTGATGAATGTTTTCTTGCCAGGGTTTTGTATCCGCCATCTAAATACATGTAACAGTAGAAAATCAAAAGTCCCCTGCCATCGTGCCGCACGTTCTTGCCAGTTTAACAACGAAGTCTCACTTGATCTCTTTCTCGGCTACGTTTCTCAACGTTCATGCCAGTTTAACAGCGAAGTCTCTCTTTCTCGGCTACGTTTCTCAACGTTGAGTCTCACTTGAAGTAAAGATCACTACATATGTCACGTCGCGAACACGTGACGTGGCTTGTTTTCAACTTTTGGGCACACACCAAGGAAAACAAAATAATCCGCTCTCCGATTTGCATGGATTTGCTGCTCGCGAAGACTTGCGGAGTGGAAGCCGGTTGAGTACTTCAAGCCTAGCGGCAGTACTGGTTCTGTTTTTTCCCTGCAGTTCTCTTCAGTTTTCCCTGAAGATTTCACAAGGCAGAACACGACGTCGTTTGGCGAACTGTGCAAAAGAATAACAACATTATTTATAAACGCGCATAAGTGAATTCGTGGTTGCTATTTCAAACAAATATTACAGAAAAATACCTAAAACGCTAAAACCACTTTGAAGTCTCTACAACACGCTTCCCAACTACTAGAATTAGTGAAATTCAGCACACAAGTACATGTATTTTAAATCAAGGCTTAGCAGTTTCGTTGCAGGAACCAACAAAACAACGAACGATAACAGTGTGCCAAGTGAGCACGCGAGTAGAACCGCCCTGCGAAGATAAACAAAATCTTCGCTCCAATTGTAAACTTTAAAGGGAATCCGACTGCAAAACTTAAATTATCGAGGCACTTCTCTAAAAAGAAAACACTATACTGAGGTCAGTGTATGACCTACATTCTGAGCTAAGCTCAAGACTTTTGAATGATCATACCTTGTTATTATGCCATTGCCTTTGTCCCCCGCAAATCGAACTCGTGACAACTCATGATCTTACTAAAAAAAGTGCCCATAATGACATGCACATTTCCGTCGGACATTTCACTTTTTCCGTCGGAGTCTGATGGTCGATCGGACGATCGGACTCCATCGGACGATGGGACTAGCCCCCCATATCACCATGTATACGGCACAAATATTTCTAAGTGCCCATAATGATATGCACGTTTCCGTCGGCATTTCACTTTTTCCATCGGAGTCTGATGGTCCATCGGACGATCGGACTCCATCGGACGATCGGAATAGCCCCCCATATCACCATGTAAACGGTACAAATATTTCTAAGTGCCCATAATGATATGCACGTTTCCGTCGGACATTTGACTTTTTCCATCGGAGTCTGATGGTCCATCGGACGATCGGACTCCATCGGACGATCGGACTAACCCCCATATCACCACGTATGAGGTCGTAATATTTCTAAGTGCCCATAGTGATATGCAAGTTTCCGTCGGACATTTCAGTTTTTCCATCGCTCAGGAGAGTTAAGGCCTGGGTCTCATTTGCATTCAAAATGGCGGATCAAAAACGTTAGGGGGTGGTCTATCTTCAGTGGCTTTGCTACTTTCAAGGTCAAACATGGTTAAGGTTGTTAACGGTCGTGAAACAAGTAAATGTTGTGTTTTGTTTCCATGGATATATGGAATGTGACCTTTGAACCTTACCTTAAAGCAATTTTCAAAAAAGCCCTCGGCAGGTCGGGAAAAGTTTCAAACTCTGAAGATTTAACAATGTGATGTGTTTAAGGCCATCACAGGTATATCTGATCCAATTCGAAAACGTGACCATTTCATTAGGAATCCTATTTTAGGACATCTTGAAATTTGATACCCTTTAATAACTAGCTCCCCATATCGCCATGTATCAGTTGGGATATGTGGTATCCTTTCGAAGTACGTGGTTCACATTCCCTATCTATTTGCATCTATCCGATGGAACACCATCAGACTCCGTCGGAATCCGATTGAGTGTATTGGACAACCCTCTCAAAATTGATTGTTAATTGATTGTAAATTATACTTTTAATTGTAAGAGCATTGAGACTTCGTGAAATGCTCCTAAAACATCATTATTATTATAATTATATAGCCAGCTCGAAATCCCATTGTGCTTTGAGGCATGCTCCTAGATTGATGGCGATTACTTGCAGGAATGTGCAGGGATAATTATTATTCGAAAGCTTTACGCTGAGAAAAAATTTCATTCAAGTTTGAACAAACGTACACCGCCGTACACCGCCTTGCTTTCTGGAAGCACGCTAAGGTGAAATGCCACAAAGCCATGAATAATATTTTCTAAGTATAAATCCTGACGCTGTATCGCAAAACGAAGGACACAAACCAGAAGAGAAGGAGGAAATCTCTCCAGTGGGCGTGTTTTTGTTGGAAAAGATTCACCTTTGGCTAAGTTCTAATTCAAGCGAGTTTTTCAGCGAGGGACAAAGCCGACATCGCGGCCATGTTGAAATCTCCCACATAAACTAAAAAAGAACACAGTTCCCTTAGCCGATAGCACCATAGACATTCAAACTTAAATGGTTCTATTACAGATTACTTACATTTGTGCGTAGGGATAATTCTAATTCGAGAAAGATTTGAACTGAGAAAAATTCCATTCAAGTTTGAACAAACTTACACCTGGCACTGCCTACAGAGCGCGCGCTAAGTCATGAATGATATTCTCTAAATATTCCTATGATAAACTAAGAAATTTCTTAGAACAGTTTAACTTTACCTGTTTCTTCTCGTGCCTTACTGATAAGCATTATACAAACAATTCCGAAGTCAAATGTTTTCTCTGTAATAGGCTGCGTTTTCAATTTTAGCGGGTTCTTAGACAGATTTGAGACCCGGACTGACTCACCAAGACACACACACGTGCGTCATTTTCTCCACCAAAATCAGGGAGACCAGTGCAAAACAAACACACAAAAAGGGAGGTCATTAGTAAGGGGTGGACCATTAGAAATTGGGGGAGGGGGGGTGGCAATTTTTTTGTGCATGAATTTTTTTTTCAGGGATCAGGTTGTGCAAGAATTTTTTTTCGGAATTTATATCATGTTTTTTACTAGCTTGGATCTCTGCAAGATTTTTTTTTTGGGAGGATTGGCCTTGCTCGAATTTTTTTTTGGGAATTGCCACCCCCCCTCCCCCAAGTTCTAATGGTCCACCCCAAATGTAAATCAGCAGTTTATGGAAGGGGGAACTTAGGTTGGGTTTTCTAGCGTCACGAAGTGACGGGCTGTTTTCTTGTTATTATTATTATTATGTAGGCGGCTGGGTTTTGGGGTCCCATACTAATACCCCATTCACACCAAAACCATGTGACATGTTTTATTACTGCGTTAAACTCTTCCTAGCTAAATTGATAATGACTTACTAACATGTAAAGTGCAGCATATGGTCTATTCACTTTTGCCCTTGGAAGCTCCGGTGTGAATGGGGTATTAGGATATAAGGCCTGAGGCTTCTAGGGGGGTACGGGGACATGCTCCCCCGGGAATAGGACAGATGGTCTAAAGACCCCCTAGGCTGGGGTCTTTAGTTTCCTGTATGATTTTTTTTTCGGGCCAGTGTCCTATGAAATATTATTTTTTTCTTTGGTGCTTGTTGTGTATGATATTTTTTTCACCTTATGAGAGGCTGTAGCCGAATTTTTTTTGAAATCCTCCCCCCCCCCCCCCCCCCCCTCAAAGTTCTAATGGTCCGCCCCAAGAGTGGATTAACAAGAGTTAGAATCTTTCCCTACTGTATTTGTCCACATCAAAGTCAGAAAAGTGTCTATTTTTAGATTTGAGTTTCGCGCGCGAAAGTATTCGAATGAGTCAGGCTCGAATGCTCGTATACCCAATACACAACAGATAGAGAATATCCTACCTTATCTTTGCGATTTTAACGGTTTTTCCATTGATTTGCGATTTAATTTTAGGCTGGATCTCACAACTGTTCGCGTGGCGAGAAAGTGGGAGCCCTGTGGATGACGAATTTTCGCGGGCATCCTAGTTCTAAAAATAGACACTTTTCTGACTGTCATTCGGGCGTACATAGTAAATATGGAAACTCTTGGTAATCCACTCGTCCGCCCCTCTAATCCATTTGAAAATCGAGTAACGAACGGAAACGTTTCTTGGAACAAAATTATTGACATCATATTGTAGACTTCTGTCCTACTGCTTTTGATATCTGATCTAAAAAATCGTTTCCTATAACACCAACACCGAACATCGAAAATGAATCCTGAAAGTTGTCCAACTCCATACAATTTGTATAAGTTGACAGCACTTATGAAATGATCAACAGCCGACACCATACCTTCGCAACTTTGAATTTTGTTTTTCTCAGGTTTCCTTGGGAATTTCTTCTCGGTGTTATCGCCAATTCATTATTTTATCAATACCTTTCATAAAATGCTAGAAACAAGGGAATTGGTTTTGTAATTCTCTATCTTAAAATTGTTTCCACTTTGTGTCAAGATTACTCGATTTTTCAGCGGATTTCCTCAAGTTACCCAGAAGGCCCTAGGCACTATGTTTTTACCCAGAAATCATTGGGGTCGTCATTTAGCGCAAACATGGCGAACACACGTCTAGTCAAAGCGCGAAAGACTTCAACAAAAACCGCTCGAAAGGTGAGTATTTTAGTTTCAGTAATTCGTAAACGAACTTTAGAACGTGGGTGGTTAGTAGGATCACCAAATAGCGGTAATCATGTTTGTCTTTGTGAGGCCGAACATTGACATACAACCTGCCAACTAGTCCAGTCATCCTGTGGTTCGAACTTGAACTAATTGCAACAGAATTTCTGTCTCTGCCAAATGAAAGCTAGTAGTCAAGTTACTAACATACTAAATTTTCCCCAAAATTCCTGCGGTGGAACATGCTCAAATTAGGGGGTAAATATTTGAAGGATATACCACAGGGTACCCGAGTCACAAAAGCTCAAAATCAATTTTTTAAACCTTGAAAATAAATGTCGTTATACTTTTGTGGAACTTGAAAGAGTTTTGCTACGTATTTGTACTAAAATAAACTTGTTTTTGAATAATTTTCAACGAAAAAGTCATTTTGAGCACGGACACATTTCCTTTTAAGCAAGGAACGCCTGGTAGTTTTGTGAGCACGAGAACTTGCTACGTTCTTATCTTCCTTGTCTTTCTTTTTTTAAATATATTTCTAATGGCTGATGTTCTGCGGTACGTTTGTGTTATTAGACTTATCAGTTGTGCTTACGTGTAGACATTCATCACATTTTAGTCGGCCGATCATTGTTTTTATCTGGCAGTTCTCCAAAATCCTGTGCTGTACCAAATCCCGGGTATAGACTTGAAACTTCAGTGATAAATAAACGCACGCAAATTCATTTAAATTGCGGCGTACAATTTTCTCCTACTGAGTTTATTTTACCAATTCCATGCTTTTAGTACTTCGCGAGCTCTTCCTTTCTTCTTGGTGAAGGCATGAGCCTCATATTGCGCTCCCATATTCGTTCCCGCATTGGCTTGAGGCTTTAGGGCTTTGTAGCCAAGGTGAATGCTTGGGACTTTTTCGTCCCGCTTTAGATGTCAAAAAGGCCAGAAGATTTTCGTTTCACTTCTTGTCGCAGCACTTGTGTTCCTCATTCTGTATGCAATTGGACGGCACCTGCCCTCATTGGGCCTTAGATCGGTAGCGAGGAGTGTAACTCGTAAACAAAGACAAGTGTAAGTGCCTTTGGTAGCTCACAAACCCGTCACACCCTTTATCTGGTGGTAGTGGACGCCTCCTCAATATGACTATTTCTTGTTGTTTTTTATCAATGATGTTTTTGGCTTTTTAGAATTTCATGTTTCGTAGCTTTTACTACGGGCCTACAGTAATTTCTGGTAATTGGCATTGCTATGCTATTGTAGTGCCCCTGTCTACACGTCGTGTCAAGTGTATTGTTTTTCTTCTTCTGTGTGTGGGTTTGTTGTTAATGTTATGTAGTCAACAAATTTAAAAGAAACATGAATCCAAAAAGTTTGGAAGACGTGCAACCTTCTCTCAGTTCTCTAATAATTCATGAGCCTCCGTTTGATGAAGCCGAATTTTCGGCAAGGCGATAAGTCGGCCGGTGTGTTCTCAGCTGTTCCCGAACCCTCGGAATAGGAAATGACACGATGGCAAATGATGAAGTTCTTTTGCAATCCTGGCCAATTATTTAGTGTTCCAAGCAAACGTTTGTGTCGTGTTCGAGACGGCCTAGCCGGTGTTTTTTGGTGTGTGCTCGTTTAGAGTTTTATTTTACAGTGAACGCACTGTTTTTTATCCGTTAGCGCATGCACCATGTTTTTTACTCGGGAGTGCAATGTTTTAATAATAATAATAATAATAGGATAATTTATATAGCGCCTTTTCTCATACAGATCCAGAGCGCTTTATCTGTAAGCGGCTTTTATCTGTAAGCGGTGTCAACGCCAAAGTTGAAAGCGCTTACATATAAAAACATTGCACTTGCGAATGAAAAAAAAATCCGAATACACAAAACGCCGGCCCGATATCTTAGCCTTTTTTGCCGTTGAGTTTTTTGCCGCCCGAGGGAGCATACCGATATCAAAATTATGCTTCACAATAAATCTTCCACCTTATTCAAGCTAGAAATTGTGGAGAAAAAATGTTTGTAGCGTGTTGGGACCCCTGCATTTATGACAGCAACACGGAAAACGCCAGGCGTTCCTTGCTTCTAGGCCGTAAATATCATGTTAAAAAACGTTTCTATTACATTTTATTTTACAGTTGCAAGTTTTGAGAGCCTTCAGATTTTATGTGATTGCCTTAAGCCGTTTACAATGAAAACACAATGTTATTTTGTGACTTAAGCAATAGTTAAGCAATTTCTGGACGCGGGTACCCTGTGGTATTTTCTTCAAATATTTACCCCTTAATTTGAGCATGTTCCACTGCAGGAATTTTGGGGAACTTTTAGTATGTTAGTAAGTTGACCACTAGCTTTCATTTGGCAGAGACAGAAATTCTGTTGCAATTTGTTCAACTTCGACCATCAAAATTTTACTCAATGACTGGACTAAACCCTGAAAACTCCAAACCGGGAGATTACAACTATATGAGAAAATCGCAAGAAATTTACCCGGGACATATACAGTAAACATATGGAAAGTTTCAATTTTATTCCCGGGAGACTGAGGGTAAAAACCGGGAGTCTCCCGCGTAAACAGTTAACCTGTTGGCAGGTACAGTATGCATTTTAGTCGAAATTCATGCACATAAGCTTACATGCACTCGTCTGCGCTCCGACAGTCGAGAGAGAAAAACATTGAAAATTGTTACCACCCAAAGAAATCTACATCTACAAAATGGGAGCCTTGCAAATGGGGTACCCATCATTGCAAGACAATATTGGGGGAGTTAACAAAGGCTGGGGGATGGAGCATAAAAATAAATTACTGATTTAGGGTAATGTATCAAAAATAGAAGTCAAGGAATAAAATATGTCTAAAAATAAAAAGTGAAATAAGAATAAATGAATGAATAAGTAAATTAATAAACTAGAAATAAGAACTGGACTTCTTATAGTCCAGTTTCGAATTCTCTACTCTACCGCTAAATAGGCCTCAACTGCGCAAAAATACAGTAGCCTCAATTTGAAGTAAAAAAAGGTGTGAATAGCAACAAGCCCGAAAAGTTTTCTCTAGTTTGTCTATTGTCTCAATTCAAGCTTCATCAGTTTCTTGTCGGTATTCACAACCTTTTCGGCTTCAAATTGAGGCTCCCACTGTATTTATTATGTGACGTCAATGCCTATTCAGTAGTAGAGGAGAGAATTCGAAACTGGAAATTGGGTGGCAACAATTGTAAACGCTGTTAGAAGATTTGGTCTATTCGTGGGAAAATGTAAATATTTCTTTTCTGTTTTCTAATGCCATGGTACATGGATAAATTTGTAACAAAGAACTATACAAAGGGTAATCACCACTTGGCAGTGAATGTTATAGCTTTTGATTGCGCTAGTCAATATCATAGGATGTTATGTGTATTTTCTGTTTTTAGTATGACCCAATAAAGCTGTGAAAAAAAAGTTATTTTGCTTAAACATGTACTCGTTTGCCCACATTTTTTCAAGTTTCATTAACCATGTGGAATTTTCCTTTTTCGCTTTAATCTCAATAACAGCAAATCCCCCACAGAAGGGTGTTCAGAAATGACCCCCCACCCCTATTGAATTTCCGATTTTGTTGTCTGTTTGTTAACCCCTACCACTCTTGAATTTCTGCACATAAAAATTTTACCCCCCGCCCCCCCACTGGAAATTTTGATGTCGGAAAAAACATGGAAATCGACTGAATATGGAATATAATTGCAAAAGTGCGCTCTGAATAGGTGAATATTTTCTAGTCGTGCTTTAGGCATTCACAAATTGCAACAAGGCAAAAAAATATAGCTTTCAACGTTTGTAATTTATTAGGAGTTAATAACGTGTTCTTGGCAAAGAAGATGAACTGGGCAAGACTATGGTGGCCCACAAGGGACACGACTCCTTTGTACAAAAGTATAGCTGTTACCCGGGGGGGACTCCCATATTTTTTGTCAGGGATGATCGTTGAAAATTTTCAGTTTCACCCCTAAAAGATACCAAACATGATGTGGTTCAAATAATTTGTCACCCTAAAAGATGCAATGCGGCCTTATATGCCAAGTAGGCACGAAGGAGACAGGTAACAGGTAGTAAAAGATATCCATAATGAAATTTCCGTGTTTGACTAAAATGCTGCCTTCTTATTTATAGTCTTCTCATCGAGTAATTACAGTTTTTAGAAACACCATCATGAGAGAAAACAATTTGGACACTCGGCCCTAAAAGATACCAATCTCCCTAAAATTCATTGAAGATCACGATCACCCCTAAATGAGACCAAACCCCCATTCATGATTTTAACCCCTAAAAGGTACGACTATCATCCCCGACAAAAAAATGTGGGAGTCCCCCCCCCCCCCCCGAGCTGTTATCTCTAGAAATGTCGCTTCGGTGTGAGAAACCATGGAAAATCAGCTCCTCCGCAGAAATGTCTCTCCTTCGTAGAAAATCTACAACTCCTCCGTAGAAAATCAGTTCCTCCATAGAACATCAGTTCTTCCGTAGAAAATCAGTTCCGCCATAGAAAATCAGTTCCGCCGTAAAAAATCAGTTCATTTTTCTTTCGCTGCTGTTTCCTTGGATAATGGATCATTTTTAGTTGATTTCTGCCTTGTGTTGTACTTTAATGTATAGGTTCCAGGGGTTTCAATGAGTTTTGAATTTACCAGGATAGCTTTTGGAAGTTAGACGGCTGGGTTTTGGGGCCCCTAAGAAGACCGTAAGGCCTGAGCCTACTAGGGGGTACAGGGGCATCACCCGGGAAATATTGAAACTTCAGTAGCAGAAAGGCATTTTCTTGCCTTTTGAGGGTAGATAAATGGCATATTCATGTATTCCCCAATTTTTTATTTTACCATTTTGATAAGACTATCATTTTCCTGTTATAAAAATAGTTTAAAGAAGTTCCCACTACAAGTTTTTGAGCTATCGTCATAAAAAGCCCTTAAATGAGGTACCAAAGAGCGTCAAATTATCACGGGCGGTGCGCACATCGTTGCTCATTTTCAAGAGTAGAGTCAACAAACACAGAAAATTAAAGTTTCCGATAGTTGTCCTAGGTGACGAAGCATCCAGCAGTTAAGTTCAAACTTCTAAGCGAACTGGATTGCTTTATTAGTGAGCGTTTTATCACAATTTTCTTGTTTCACGTAATCATTCACAAAATAGCCCTCAGGCACTAAAAATGGGGTATGTTTGCGCCATCGATATTACACTAGTTGTCCATATTGACATGTGTCAGTGCCTTCACGTGTGTGAAGTGTATATCAAGCTTATCTGTGATTAACAAAGAGACTATACTGTAGTCATCTTGCTAATGTGATGGAGGCTATGGGGGCCTAATAGTATAACAAATTATCCTGGGGAGCTCTAGAGAGAGTGAGCTGCCCAATATTATGTTTCTCTAAATTATTGGACAAACATAAACTTCGTTGTTGAGGAATGAACCTTCCCCATGGAAGATAGCTAGACATTCTGTCTGTTAGGCCGGCTATACAAAAAGGTCAACAATTTCCCAACTTTTCCATCTCAAGATAAAGCGTGGTCAACTTTTCTTATATTTAAGCTACGTCACTGTAGACGTATTCAAGTAATTGGACAAATATAAATTTCATGTCACTCCTGTATAGTGAATTTCATCTGTGACCAAATCTGCAGGCCAAGTCAAGATTAGGACATTACAGAATGGCTCCACGTCTGAACCATCTGAACATATCCTCGTAGCATTTGGAAAGCTGACAACTGTAGCACGACTTCCCTCAACACTGACATTAGTCAACTCAGTACTACCTGTAATTTGATTGTTTTTGCAGAGCTCTGGTCGGAGGTATTGTGACGAGGAGAGAAATGTGTCAGTGTCCTCTCGAAAAAAGGCGCATAAATGTACTCGATGCGGCAGATGCTTTTCACGGTCTAGTATCCTTACACAACACATGCGTACACATACTGGAGCCAAGCCCTATGAGTGTCGTGAATGTGGCAGTTGTTTTTCACAGTCTGGTCACCTTAAACAGCACATGCGTACACATACTGGAGCCAAGCCCTATGAGTGTCGTGAATGTGGTAGTTGTTTTTCGCTGTCTGGTAACCTTACACGCCACATGCGTACACATACTGGAGCCAAGCCCTATGGGTGTCATGAATGTGGTAGTTGTTTTTCGCATTCTGATAGTCTTACACAGCACATGCGTACCCATACTGGAGCCAATCCCTATGAGTGTCGTGAATGTGGCCGTTGTTTTTCACGGTCTGGTAGCCTCACACTGCACATGCGTACACATACTGGAGCCAAGCCCTATGAGTGTCGTGAATGTGGCCGTTGTTTTTCACGGTCTGGTAGCCTCACACAGCACATGCGTACACATACTGGAGCCAAGCCCTATGAGTGTCGTGAATGTGGCAGTTGTTTTTCACAGTCTGGTCACCTTAAACAGCACATACGTGCACATACTGGAGCCAAGCCCTATGAGTGTCGTGAATGTGGTAGTTGTTTTTCAGAGTCTGGTAGCCTTACTAAACACATGCGTACACATACTGGAGCCAAACCCTATGAGTGTCGTGAATGTGGTAGTTGTTTTTCGCTGTCTGGTAACCTTACACGCCACATGCGTACACATACTGGAGCCAAGCCCTATGAGTGTCGTGAATGTGGTAGTTGTTTTTCGCTGTCTGGTAACCTTACACGCCACATGCGTACACATACTGGAGCCAAGCCCTATGAGTGTCGTGAATGTGGTAGTTGTTTTTCGCATTCTGATAGCCTTACTCAGCACATGCGTTCACATACTGGAGCCAAGCCCTATGAGTGTCGTGAATGTGGCCGTTGTTTTTCACGGTCTGCTAGCCTTACACAGCACATACGTGCACATACTGGAGCCAAGCCCTATGAGTGTCGTGAATGTGGTAGTTGTTTTTCGCTGTCTGGTAACCTTACACGCCACATGCGTACACATACTGGAGCCAAGCCCTATGAGTGTCGTGAATGTGGTAGTTGTTTTTCGCATTCTGATAGCCTTACTCAGCACATGCGTTCACATACTGGAGCCAAGCCGTATGAGTGTCGTGAATGTGGCAGGTGCTTTTCGCAGTCTGACCACCTTACACAGCACATGAGCACACATACTGGAGCCAAGCCGTAAGACTGTCCTCACTGTGGGAGATGTTTTACCATTTCTTCCCAACTTAGTCGGCATGTACCCACTCACATGGAGGCTAAGGCATAGAGGTATTTTCAAAACGAAGATTGTTTTGACGTTTTCCTGCAAATAAGCCGCGCCAGACTGATTGTGACTATCATGGCGATCACTGCTGAACATGTTCCGCCTCAAAACCCTATGTTGTTTGTGAAAATTCATTGTTAAGATGATTGAAGGTACTGTCTAGAAATATTTAACGTGTCCCGTCTTCAGATATTGAATGTTGGATTTGATTAATCTCGAGGAAAACTGGCACGAAGACATTTTATTATAACGAAATCGTTAATACCTTTGTTCTCAAAGAAAGAACCGTCGTAGCCAAGATTTCTGACTTGAGTACAGCATGTTATTTTATTTAGTCAAATCACACTAGTGGTCTATTATCAATGCTGCGTTCTGATTGGTTGAGCTACTAGTAGCGAAAAGTGTCGGATTTGAAAGCCAGAAAATGGCAAATGACCAGAACAAAAACATTTTTTGGCAATACAAATTGACCTACTAGTGTGATTTGACTAAAACAATTATTCCTCTCGCCCTCATGGCCTCTGAGTCAATAGCCCATTCGGCCTTCGGCCTCATGGGCTATTGACTCAGAGCCCATTCGGGCTCGAGGAATAATTGTTAAATACACCACCGTGGATAGCCCTACCTCAGCGTACTTGAATAGGACTTTTTTTACTATGGCATCATCTCCCTACAACTACGCGAATACTTTCTTTAACCTAAAGAACTGCCCTAGCAGTAGAGTATCTTTTAGGTTTGATGTAGTCGTTCACGTGCCGCTAAGTTTTAATAAACGCGAATATCGCGAACGACTCGATACAAGCTAAAACACTCAACGGAAAAAATAAGTCCACTTGCAGGCTACTAAAAGCTGTTTGAGAGCACGCACGTAAGAGGTCCATGGACCTTCACGAGTGTGTGTTCCCTTATCTTGTTGCTCTTTGATTCGGCTTCTCAAACGATTGGTTCTGTTCACTGATACCGTGGGTACCAGAGTCTCCAAGCCTCACTCGTTTATTGACACGGTAAGCTAAGAAGTCGTCGTGCTTGTAGAGTAAACTAAGCTTGTTAGTATAAAGCTGAATACTCTGTTTCCCATGGTAGTTCACTGGAAGTTAAAATACGAAGACGTTTTTTTTAGTAAAGCATAAACTGTAAAAAAAAGATTACTTAAAAGTTGACATTATAACAAACTGGTGCAAAGTTTTTTTTTATACAATAAACATACATGTTTCATACATAGCAAATAATAATAGACCTCCTCGGCTTGCCCGTTTGTTTTGCCCATTCCAGATCACGTGGCATTCCCATGAGTATTCTTTCTTTGTTTTTCTGCTACGCACCGAGGGATATATGAATATGGAAGCAACCCAAACAGAGAAAGATTATTCAAATGAATGTCACATGATCTGAAATGGGATAACATTACGCCCAAGCTGAGGAGGTCTATTGTCTTCTCTTGCTGCGATTAATTTGATTTGTGGAGACGGGAAACTTCATGTTGTCTCTTAGAAACGTATCGTTCCCATGCCTTCACCTTAGCAGCGTTTTCAACAACGTCCAAAATAGTTTCTCCAAGCTGAAACGAGAGTCTCAATGGGGTAACTGTTAGCCGTAAAACACCCCATAAAAGCCTCCGTTAAACGTGAATTATCCTTTGGGAGTTAACCGTGACTTTTTCTCTTCCGAAAGAGTTTCGAAAGGTGAACGAGAAGGCACTCTGCTAGTCCACACTCGGACAAGTAACTGTGACATGGAGCCCGTAAACTTTGTGTTTGTCTCCAGTAGTTTGTTGCGAAAATGAGAACAGGACAAAATAACGCCTGACTGCAGTACTTATCGATTCACGTGCCGTCCCATGTCAGTATCTCATCAAACTGATTACACGGACCCGCAACTCTTCCTGGAGAAAAGGTGTCTTGGCAAATGTATTCTAATTTTGGAACTTATGTTTGGTTTCTTAGCCGTTACGTGTTAATTTTATTATTCTTTAACTTATTTGAAATGTTTTTTTTGTCACTGATTGTAGCTCTTCCTCACCCCGATTTGTTTCTGTGTGGTAAAAAGACTAGGGAGCCTCTTGCTGGGAACATGTTTTTCTATTTCACTTTTCCAGGCCAAAAAGTCAGGTGTCCTGTTATTTTATTCTAATTTTGGAATTTATTTGGATTAGTCTTATATCTAGTAGAACATTCGCCAGCCTAATCATGAGCTGTTCCATGCAAATGAGGAAATGCTATTATGTCTAAAGCCGGAGAAATACGATACACAAAATCCCTCGATTTATCGCGTAACATTGTTGCGTTGCAAGTCTAAGTTTGTTCGTTTTTCATGGAAGAGGTCACAAAAACAAACAACGACGCGTCTGGATCCGTATGAATCCAAAAATGAATAAGGAATAGATGCAACAGAACGGACAAAACAGACGGATTTTGCCAACGTTTCAACCTGTTACTTCAGCTCTTCTTCAGGGCAGTTACAAAAAAACAGTTACAACCACGCGAGTAAATAGACCGTACTGCTCGCAAACACAGGTATAGATGATGCGCGTAAATAAGCAGGCAAGTAAATATCTAGATAAAAATTTAAATGACTTAGATGTATAGGACCTGACATCTGTTGAGAGCTACTGGATAGAAAAACTGAAAGCCATGAGCCCCGACGGTCTCAACCTAAGGGAAGGGTCTCAACCTAAGGGAAGAACTTTAGCTTATACATCACATACATCTAGGTCATTTACATTTTTATCTAGATATTTACTTGCTTATTTATTTATTTTTTCTGCCGTTTTTTCCCCTTTTACCACGCGCACATTATCTAAACCTGTGCGCGCGCGCAGTAACTGCCCTGAGCAAGAGCTGAAGTAAAAGCGTTGGCAAAATCCCTCTGTTTTGTCCTTTGTCATCTATTGCTCGTTTTTCATCAAATTCACAACTTGTCGCGCAACATTTTGTTTTGATTATTACTAATGCGAGCCGAAGGAAGATTTAGTCCATTAGCACCTCATTAACTACTGACCAATCAACTTGAATTGTAGGCAAAATGTTGCGCGAGAAGTTCTCCTTTGTGGGTTTTATAAAAAACGAGATTTGCGGCTCAAAGCAAACCCGCGCTTTACTTCGCGCAGCAAGGTTTTAAAACCGTGACATGTTGGGCGTGACATGAAAAACGCGCAACATCGACCCAAAATAAGCACGCAACAATGTTGTGTGACAAGTTGAGGGATTTTGTGCCTCG
Organism: Scolanthus callimorphus; assembly: GCA_033964015.1. Classification (NCBI taxonomy): domain Eukaryota; kingdom Metazoa; phylum Cnidaria; class Anthozoa; order Actiniaria; family Edwardsiidae; genus Scolanthus; species Scolanthus callimorphus. Next base: position 2,873,615 of record CM066924.1, read on the forward strand.
TATTTGCCCCAGCTTAAGTTCATTTGCATTAGGAACAGCTCATGGTTAGTCCGGCGTATCACGTTATAGGCCTTACTGCCTGTTTCATTCTTTTTTAACTTATTGAAAATATTTTTTGGATTGTTTTTGTGGCAATTTTACACGTGCTGCATGGCCGAAAAAATTATCCCTTCTTCATTGCTAGCGAATTTTCCGATCAATACTCTATTGGCAAAAAGGAACATGCAAATGTTTTGTCACCAGTTTTACAAGAGAGTAATAGCTTTGAACGCATTTTATCGTGAACGGTTCGTTGCGTGCCCGTGAAACCACGTGTCAAACGCGCGTGTCTCGTGATAAGAAGCGAGTAGGACGAATTCTATATTTTGGACATTCTTTCTCAGAAAGACATATTTCTAAAGAGGCTCCAGAGCACCATTATTAGGAGTAACGGCTGTTTATAACAAGTTACGTTACCGTCTAGTTTGTGAAAATCTTTGAGAATTACGAGACGTGGGTAACCAGTGGTTGATGTTCAACCAAAAACCCTTTTATGAACGCTTGTCATAGAAAAATACGACATCTAGGCTTTTTTTGTTTTGTCAAAACATGCAATATCATGATGCAAAATGCCGCCAGCAAACTTACCCAGAAGGCCCTGGGCGCTACGTTTTTACCCAGAAATCATTGGGGTCGTCATTTCGCAAACATGGCGGACACTCGAGTCAAAGCGCGAAAAACTTCAACAAAAACCGCTCGAAAGGTGAGTATTTTTAAATTTTAGGCATTCATACACAAACTTTAGAACGTGACTGGTTAGTAGAACTACCGAAAAGTCCTTTTTTCCTCTGCGAGATGGAGTATTATTAAAAATTGCACACTTTTGGTTAAGACACCAAACTTTGCATGTCAATAGTTTTCAGTAGTTTATTGAAGATAAGATATGGAGGCACGCTAAATTTTATTCGTAGCGAAAGCTAGAACAGTTTTAATGTGAACCATTGTTTTGCCATTGGCAGCCATCTTTGAATCCTTTGTTCTTCATGAGCTCTGGGTGTTTAGTTATATTTCAAAAACGAGTTCAAGTGTTTCATTGGGTTTGCAAACAACGAGAAAACCATTGAAACACGAGCGGCGTAGCCGCGAGTGTTTTATTGTTTTCGAGTTGTTTGTAATCCCAATGAAACACGCAGAACGAGTTTTTGGAATTACTTCTCACACAAATAAAATACACAGTTTATATCATGTTATGCAATCATCACGCTTAGAATGTTAAAGAACAAAAACGTGATTACATAAGCCCAACGACGCCAAATTAGCTGATTACATCAGCCCTTTTGTCCAGGCAAAGAACATGCCATCTAATCAATTGCTAGATTGTACAACCTTGTATATGCTAATTGAATCGCCATTTCACCTTGAACATGGCGCAGTCAAGGTTTCGTCCGCCTGACTGCGGAAGAAAAAGAAAGGATAGCGGTATCCGCCCAAAACTCTCTACCAAATCGTGTGCGAGATACGTCGGTACGTACTGGAACGAAAGCCCAACCTGGATTTCAATTTCTTGGATGGCAACGACAAAGGTTAGTTTATATTTATATGTCCACGTTTCTGCTCCAAGCATGCCTTTAGCCACGATATTATCAGTGTAATTTGGAGAGCTAGAAAGCAGTGAATTCACTAGGAGCAACCAAAATATTAGCCTACATTTGTTAAGTAAGCTTTCGACTGATAAATTAACAGCGCTTTGCAGCGTTTTGGTTCAAATTAAAGCGGATGGAAATGGATTGCTAGTTTTGATTGCTGAAAATATTTTTGGGTCTTTTGGGCAAAACAAGATCCGAGTGCAACAACGAACTCTGGTGTTTGCATGTTCTGATAACACTAGTCATATTTCTAACATTTTGTTTTGTTAGATTTGCTCACTTCACTAAACGTTTGCTAAACGCAGAAGGGAAGGACGGGACGAGCGGGCAGGATATGCGCTAAAGAACAAGAAAGAGAAGAAGCTGCCGATCAAGACAATTAAACATGTTATTGAATTGTGTTTGAGTAGTCTATGAATATGCTAATTAAGAACTCAATATCACTAGTGTTTGAAATCATTTCAAACACTAGTGATTTTCAACTGGTGTTTCATTGGGTTTCCAAAGTCATACACCTGACCAAATGCAAGAACCCCATTGGTCTACGCCCTCATGAATAATTAATGAGTTTGAGAATGGAGTATAGCACATGGTATTACTCGAGGTGGCAAGTGCTATCATATATCAAATTAAAGCTTATGATGAGGAGATTCCAAAAATATATGCTAGCAACTAGTACCGAATTGCGCAAGGTCACATGATCTACTTAAGTCACTGCTACAGCACTGCTATCATATTGTTTTTAAATCTACTCATGATAAGCTTTAATTTGATATACTATCAAAACAGGTAGAGTTGCAATCGCGCCGTTCAACTTTCGAACCCACGGGTCGCTGTTTTGTATGACGTGATGACCCAAAATTTGACATGTGACCAAGAGAAAATGATCATGTGACCAAACACTGACTGTTTTTAAAATTTCAGCCAATTGACACTTACTGGATGAGGTTGAGCATGATAGTGAGATTTGTCAACACCAAGGTTTGTGTATCTGCCGAAGCGAAGCTGAGGCGGATAACACTAACTCAAGGCATTGACAAATCTCACTATCATGCGAAAACCAAATTCAATAATTGTTTTATTATTCAACAACCAGGAATTCTTACCTAGCTAAATGAAGTCCATGATAAGGCTTTGCAAGGCGAAACGGTTTTCAACTTGAGCTTACGTCCATTAGCATTTTCCTCTTCGTATTCAATTCAAATAGCCATTGTTGATGTTTAGATATCCTGAGCAATGATCTCTTGGCAAAAAGCATAGCAGATTCAATGAGAATATTGGCAAAATTGGCTTTCACCTTCGAAATGAAAACCAAGATGGCGGCCAAACCTATTGGCTTGCGTTATGACATCATTAGAGTGCATCAATCCTAATGTCTGGAGTTTGATGTCACGAGCTGCATGCCAACATGCTTTCGCTGTGTACTCTTAGCCAATCAGAATTGAGATAGTGGCATGGCTGAATAATAATTAAAATTGGCTTAAAGTCATCAAGACTACGTCACATGACAACATTTTAGACGTCACGTGATAGAAATTTGCAACCCACAGGCTTGAAATTGAAATGGCTCGATTGAAACTCTACCTGTTTTGATAGTATGATAGCCTTTGTTACCTCGAGGGATACCCAAATTTTAATATTACAGCTCAGGAGCAAATTGCGCAATTTCAAGGTCACGTAACCACCTTAATTTACCTCTTCAGCATTGCTAACATATATATTATTTTGAATCTACTCATGATAAGCTTTAATTTGATATACTGTATGATAGCCTTTGCTAGTTTGAGGGATACCCAAATCTCAATTTTACAGCTAAGGCTTGAATTGTGCAACTTCAAGGTCACATGACCACCTTAAGCTGCCACTACAGCATTGCTATCATATATTTTTGGAATCTCCTCCACTCGCCACCTCGAATGATACCAATCCACCATTTTTAGCCACTTGGCCCATGGACTAACAGTACTAGGTAGAAAATATGTGAAAATTTAGGAGACAAGCTTCTTTTTACACATTGGAAACATGAGGTACCAATTATCTTGATCGTTTTTAGAATTTGTTGGTCATTCTTGAAACATTTCATCAAATCTCAGTCAGGCTATTGCTGACTTATTACACTTTCAAATAAAAAATTATCTATTGTTTTAAATTCATTCGACGCTACTCTAATTCGACGTATGCCCTGGCCCTTTGATTCGTTGTACTAAACTGAAGAAGCTTTATGGGGCATCTCGTGAACAATACACAGGTTCTTACACCGGTGTAGAGCCGGGAAGACAACAGTGAAAATAGAGTGCACTAAATGCCTGGCGGAACCAATCAATGAAAATCGATCATGGGAAACCAATCGATATCAATCCATATAATTGATTGTTATTGGACAGGTCAATCTATAATCAGTCGAAAGGTCGCATGAATAGGGTTGATCGATTGTAATCGATGGTGATTAATTGAGTAAATCCATTTCCTGAGTCAAATCCGAGTCCGAGTCAAATCCGAGGCCGAATCAAATTTACGAGTCAATGATAAAAACTGCAATTATGTATATATAACGTATTTAGAATTTGAGTCTAGGGCTCCAGGTAATTACACTTTGTTTATTTTGGAACAGAATGCAATACATCGATACCGTATAGCACTTTGACTGTGGCCCGTCGTTTGTCCTCTTATAAACCTGAGCTTATCTGCATTACAAGTATTTTAAAAATACCAACTAGCATTCTGCAAGTCAGCTGAAGTCAAGCCTTTCATTCTCATTAAATAATTATAATTGATATGCTATATAGTATTTTCACATGCTTTTTGACACTTAGAAAAGTAGAAACAAAAAGAAACCACAACTTAAAGACAAGCAAATAAGCTTCGGAGACCTGCTTGAATAAGCTTCGGAGACCTGCTTGAATTATCTAAAATAACGCCTGTTTACCACTATCAAAATTGTCGATTCTTTTTATATTATGGCCCACTAAAACTCGTATACAGTTGTTTTGCTATCTGATGATAATGTTATAATTTAAGCAATCCATGGCAATAGACCCACTTCTGTCCAAAAATAACAGCATCGGCGGCGATATGTTGTTGCCGAACATCAAAACTTGAAAAAAAACATACCGGTAAGCATGAAGGAAATCTATTTTGTATTTTCTTTGTTAAGGGTATTTTGTGCTAATCAAGCCAGGGAATAGCCATAGTATTTTTTAAATGCAGAAATTCCCCATTTTGGAACAAAAATATAGCTGACTCGGACTTTTGACTCGGGCTCGGATTTGACTCCGACTCGGATTTGACTCGGGAAACCGGCGAACTCGTGATTGATTCAATCGATAAGTCACTTACTTCTCGCTGCTACGAGAAGTTCTGCAGTTGATTTCGCAATAGAAATGTTTTTTTTTACCCATGGCACGCTTTGTATTTGTTTACGGTGTCGAGTTACTCGGGAGAGGGAGGGAGGTACATTTGTACCACGGGGAAAATGGGCAGAGGGGCTGCAAGCAGTCTATAGCCGAAGGCATGGCTGCTAACACTAATAATGTGAAATTGACTTATTACAACATAGTTGTGAAAGGGTACCACAAGTGCTCATTTGAGGTATGCATTGGTGAAAAACGAAAGAAATTGGGGCATCGGCATTGATTTCCAATAGCAATCAATAAGGGTCACACAGAGAACCATCATTGATTTTCAATATCAATCGATTTTTATTGATTATTGAGAGTATTGATTTCATTGATTGGTTACGGGGTCATTCCACGTCAAATCGACCAATGCCGTAAATTGACCCTCTCCGATTTCCATAAAAATCACATTTTGAGTGCCTTTCAAGGTCAATAACAACATTCCAAAATTTCAGCGTCAAGGACTTAATAGTTTTCGAGTTACAGGCACATGAAATTTGTCGACCACGCCCCTTTTGTATTTTTGCTGAGTGAAACTCCAATTTTGAGTGGCTGGCAACCCCGCTCGCATCATAACAAGCCGCAAAAACGTATTTGTTTGATAAACTGTACTACTCACACTTCCCATAACAGCCATTAAAGCCACCCTATAAGTCTTTGAATGTGTTGTTTTTTCACGCCAAACATCGGTCCAAAATGCATCTCATTATCTCAGGGTGATATTTTCTGTAAATATTTTTTTGCCAAATGTTACGTTTTTGTACAACATGCATTCTTATAATGTTATATGGGTGGTGAACAACCAGCAGTATGAGTGGTGCCGAGTTAGCGGGTTTGTTTCTGCTTATTTCGAGGCTTTTAATATCGCACAGTGGCAAAAGTCCTAAAATTACCATATTTTCGGGCTTAAGAATCGGACGGTTGACAGTTAATGTAGATCGCGATATTTGAACTATATATTTTTGTCTTTATTTCTTACGTATACAAATTCGTAACACCTATGTCGAACTCCTTCACTGCCAAACAATCAGAGGAATAATCCATGGTTCGACAATGAAATTGACCGTGGTATGAAATGGAAATGCAGCAAAGACATATATTAATAGAACTAATTTTAGAATTTTTACAGGTGTTGGAATTTCTTTTTAGTTTTTCATATTATATCATGTAAACAATCTTAGTGACATAGCATTGCACCGTAGAAATGAATTAATTAAAAATAAATAAACAAAAAGCGTTAATTTCACTCTGAAAACTGAAAAAGGATTGATTTTCTTGATTACCACGTCAATGTATAGCAATTAACAGGCGAAAGTTACCTTGAACTCTTCATTTGTAATATTATTGCGAGCAAAATATAGATATTAGACAATAATCATATTAGACAGATTTCGCAGATTAGCCAAATCAGATGGAAAACCCATTCATGAAGCATCCAAGAGAAACAAAGTAATTACGATTTGCGTTTAGCCTTGAACCAAGAAAACACTGACGACTGCAGGACTAATCCCAAGTAAAAATCATTTGGTTTGATTTTTGTTTACAATTTGATTGGCTGGAAGAGCAATGTCGCGATGCCCAGCCAATCGAAACGAGAAGAAAACTCAAAACCAAGACACTCGACACTCTCTGAATTCCACTTTATGTACAGCTACATGAATCCCTCCGATCTCACGCCACTTTACTGCTGCGAAAGGGCAATCCGCTTATTTAACAAAATGTAAAACAAAGGAGAGGTAAGGTTGTACTGTTCGACTTTTTGAGATCTTCCGCTTAATTTAACAGGAAGCTGCACAGGCCTACAACTGGATCAACAGTCAAGCCACGCTTCATCCTATTTCAGAAAATCAGTTCTAAAATTCATGAATTATTTGTAAGGTTTGTGACCAATGGGTGAACCCTATATTGGTCACGTGTCGTGTTTATAACTATGATGAAGACACTTATGTTTAATTAATGAGTGTCTATATTGTAGTTATAGACACGGTACCCGGGATGAAGTGCCTATTTCGACACTTCAAAGCGCATATGGGTGTACAAGGGTGGACTCCAGCTCGTTTTATAAATACCACATAAGCTCGAACACTTTAACACATGCGTGATTTCAGACTGTATGAAACATCACGATACAATGACGATCCATTCCGTGATTACGTCAGTGATGCCATATCTAAAAACAACCTTGTACGGCTGTTCGGGCCAATAAAACATTATAAGAACTTCCTAAATCTTTGTCTTGGACATGGGAAAAGCCCATGCGATGGCATTGGTGGTACTGCCAAGCGTCTATCATGCTGTATGGGCTACCCTGCAGGCAATAACTGGGAGTCACATTTGATTTAAGTAACGGGTATCGCCCGAAAACAGAATCGTTGGTACTCGTTCACATCATTCCATAGCTCAGGCCGTGCTCAAGATAAAACGGCTTTCAACATAATGTAGACTTTAAACTGTAGAATTCTAAGGAGTATTCATGAACACAAGAAAGAGTTTTGGTGTCATACTTGCCTTATCTGATTCATTTCATAAATATTTTAAAAACGAATTTTCATAATGTTGTTAATTTCATTGTCGAACCATGATTTATTCCTCTGATTGTTTGACAGTGAAGGAGTTCGACATAGGTGTTATGAATTTGTATACGTAAGAAATAAGGATGAAAGAATATCTAGTTCAAATATCGCGGTCTACATTAACTGTCAACCGTCCGATTCTTAAGCCCAAAAATATGGTAATTTTAGGACTTTTGCCACTGTGCGTTTTTAAAAGCCTCGAAATAAGCAGAAATAAACCCGCTAAGTCGTCACCACTCATACTGCTGGTTGTTCACCACCCATATAACATTATAAGAATGCATGTTGTACAAAAACGTAACATTTGGTAAAAAAATCTTTACAGAAAATATCACCCTGAGATAATGAGATGCATTTTGGACCGATGTTTGGCGTGAAAAAACAACACATTCAAAGACTTATAGGGTGGCTTTAATGGCTGTTATGGGAAGTGTGAGTAGTACAGTTTACCAAACAAATACGTTTTTGCGGCTTGTTATGATGCTAGTGGGGTTGCCAGCCACTCAAAATTGGAGTTTCACTCAGCAAAAATACAAAAGGGGCGTGGTCGACAAATTTCATGTGCCTGTATCTCGAAAACTATAATTCCTTGACGCTGAAATTTTGGGATCTTGTTATTGACCTTGAAAGGCACTCAAAATGTGATTTTTATGGAAATCGGAGAGGGTCAATTTACGGCTTTGGTCGATTTGACGTGGAATGACCCTACGGTGGGACAGGTTCTGGCACCGGGCAGGGGCGGATCCAGGAATTTCAGAAAGGGGGTGCCAGATTTGTAAATTTCCTAAAATGTATGGGAAAGTCTCCCGATAAAGGTGGGGCTGCTGCTCCCTCGGCACCCCCTAAATCCACCCCTGCCAGGGTAGAGCCTGAAGTCATTTACAGCAAAGGCAACAGTGAAGATACTGTACGATGGACGAGAAGGGCCACTTCATACAAAAGCCAGAGATAATAATTGTCTGATTTACCTGTCTGTGATTTTTTTTTTAAAGACCCACTCAGCACCCGGGATAGCCATATTAGGATAAAGAAGCATACAATACAGGGGCATAGCCAGGACTTCAGAAAGGGGGGTCACAACCTTAATGTTTACTGTATTTTTCGTCCCCAAAGGGAGGTTACAACTGATTTTTTCCTTAATGTTTACTATATTTTTGCACCCCAGGACCCCCCTGCAATATCAGGGGCGTAGCCAGGGGGGGGGGGGGGGGGGGGGGTTCCAGGGTTCCGGAACCCCCCCTCTCCCGCAGCGGAACCCCCCCTCGCCTCTGTTCTGGACCGACTTACTACTAGAATTGTACTATATTTAATAGTTTATTCAGTTTATTCATTTTTTGCCAGGAAATACACATATATAAAAGTCAAGATATTTAAAATAATAATAATAATCAAGAGTGGATTAACAAGAGTTAGAATCTTTCCCTACTGTATTTGTCCACATCACAGACAGAAAAGTGTCTATTTTTAGATTTGAGTTCCGCGCGCGAAAGTATTCGAATGCTCAGGCTCGAATGCTCGTATACCCAATACACAACAAATAGAGAATATCCTACCTTATCTTTGCGATCTTAACGGTTTTTCCATTGATCTGCGATTTAATTCTAGGCTGGATCTCACAACTGTTCGCGTGCCGAGAAAGTGGGAACCCTGTGGATAACGAATTCTAGTTCCTAGTTCTAAAAATAGACACTTTTCTGACTGTGATTCGGGCGTACATAGTAAATATGGAAACTCTTGGTAATCCACTCTTGTAATAATATAATAATTTCCAGGCGAGGAAGCTCATATGAAACCTTAGGGGCTTATAACCATGAGCTCCCTCCTCATCTTAAATAATTGAAACTAAGTTTACAAACAGACTGCACATAATGTAACGATAAATGAATTTATCGTTACAAATAAAAAACGCTAGTTTTCCCCGAGATCAATATTTTTGGCTGGGTTTCCTGTGGCGAGAACGCAAAAAACACGTCCGATCTATGTGGAGTTTTTTTTTTTTGAATTTTGGAACCCCCCCTCTCATAAGTGCTGGCTACGCCCCTGTATATTGTAAATATATCCTTTGCAGCATATTATGGTCATTTCAATCCAGACCATGGAAGCCCTCCAACAAATGAATCTAAAGAGAATACATACAATTCAATGCAATACAATAATACTTTATTTAAAGAGGCTTACATTTTAACGTTGTACAGAAGTTTTCTCACAAAATGGTCCTTCAGAGCTCGTGGCAAGGATACATCTCCTATAGAGCAAGTTGTTTACAGGTTGGGACATTTCGACCAATGAGGATACACAAGTGAGCTTATTGGATAATCTCTCTAGATAAGTGTACGATCTCTCTATTAACATTGAAAAAACAAAGCTATGATTTTAAATAACGTAGGTAGTGTCAGAAAAGTAAACTGACATACTTAGATTTTCCTGGTTTTATTGTAATAGCTTGTGTGCAGGTTGGAAGGTTGTTACAAGTGTGAAGAGATGTTCTGTGACGTCACTAATTAGCTGTTCTAATTATTGGATTAGTTTCACGACATCCTCCCGGCCCAGCGTAGTGCAAACGAGACAAAGATTTAGCTTTGTAAATTACATTTCCATGTTTGACTTAGCGTTTTCTTTCTCTTCCTGCTCGGGGGCAGGAAAACTGCTATTAAGGTGTCCCTAAACCGTGCATTTGATCTTTTCGGCACGACGACCTTCTCATTGACCGTCTTCATCGCCGCGTCTAATGATGATTTCCTCTTGGGGCGATGTTTCTTTGCACCAGTAGTTTTCCTCCTCTTTCGTCCGTCACTTCTATTCTTCTCGTTAACGGACTCCTCTGTTCTCGCTTTTGTTTTCTCGGGTGGTATTTTCTTTTCAGATTTCTTTGTTGATCTCCTGCTTCTTGAGTTAGTATTTAAAGGAAGTGTGGGTGACTCAATAAAATTGGATTCGGCATGTATGATCGATATAGCTTTGTCTTCAACATCTCTCTTTTCGTCAGTTGTCCTTAGCCCATGGTCATCGTCGTCTTCTAGAGTTTGTAGCAATACTTGATTTGTCTCAGGCTCTAGATTCAGTTGCTTTCTCAGTTGCTCCATTCTCGATATGGATTTGTTAAGTAATGCTACAGTGTGTGTGCGCTCGGCAGCTTTGTGTGATTTGATGAACCGTTTTACCATACTTAGGCAGTCTATGACGTTATCGCCGTAATTTAAGGATTCCTCTGCTTCTCTGATAATTGCTTCTTCGTCGCCGCAACAACTAGCTATTTCCATGTCGAGTTCAAACATGGTATCAGCCTGATATTCCATTCTTTGTAGGATCTCATTTAGGGATGAATCTTGTGGCCGCTGTTCTATAATTTGAGCCGCTAGTCTAGCTTCTGATAGGTGTTTCTGTACTTTTCGCGCGCTCTCCGTTCCAAAGTTGTCATCGCGGCTTCTGTAACTTCTCTTAGCTCATTCCAGCCTGCATTGTCGATTTAGCTTCTTGTTCCCGGGTTTCGGCACCAATGTCAGAAAAGTAAACTGACATACTTAGATTTTCCTGGTTTTATTGTAATAGCGTGTGTGCAGGTTGGAAGGTTGTTACAAGTGTGAAGAGATGTTCTGTGACGTCACTAATTAGCTGTTCTAATTATTGGATTAGTTTCACGACAGGTAGACGCCTGAATAATAACTCCTTCAAGATAGGCGACGACATGATTGAAAACGCCACACGTTACAATATCTCGGCCTAACCTTTACTTTTAGCTCTTGTGGCTCTTTCACTGCCGCTAAGCAGGAACTCAAAAAGACCGCACTAAAAGCTATATTTAGTTTCACATAAATTAGGCAATTTCTTCTGCTATAAGCCCCAGTTGTCAATTAAACTTTTTGATAGCTTGGTCACCCTATCCTCCTCTACAGTAGTGAAGTATGGGGAGTGGACTCAGCAAAGATGACATAATCGAGTCAGTGAATTTTGCGAGAATTTTGCAAGCTGCTGCTCGGGATGGGTAACTATTCTAGCAACCTAACTTGTCGCATAGAACTTGGGCGGTTCTCGCTGGCAATTCAGGGCCTTTGAATAATTGGTCCAAGCTTGCAAACCCGAATAATCCCCAGAAACTCTCATCAGATAAAGTCTTTTTGTAAATTATTAAATTAATAAAACATCCGGCATGGGATTCAAAGAAAATCCATTACCCGACTCAGGAATTCCACACTAAATCTCACTTTAAAAATCGATATCGTCCATGTCGCTGCGCGACTCAGGCGATATCAATTTTTGGCGTGAGATTTAGTGTGGAATTCCCTTGTCGGGTAATGGATTTACCTATAGAATCGGAAATAGCTTGAGGCTCTTGCTCGTCTTTATCGAGAACAAGCGTGTCAGATTCATGAGAGAGGTCTTCCCCGGATGTCTCTTGCGAGTCATTGGCCGTTTTCACACTAGAAGACGAACAAATCGTCTGGATGGACAAATCGTCTGACGATTTGTTTGTCCAGTGTGAATTTAGGTCGGACTTTGGTCGATTTGTTCGTCTACATGAACAAAGCGTCTATGAAAAATCGTCTTCATAGATGGCCAAACAGACGAACAAATTTAGACGATTTGTTCGTCTGAAATTTGTTCGTCCCGTTTTCACATCAGACGATACGTTCGTCTTGAGACGATTTGTCCGTCCAGACGATTTGTTCGTCTCTAGTGTGAAAACGGCCATTGTCGCCGCCATCTTGAAAAATTCAGATTCAGATACTTCAGCCGTTGAAGCAGGGGTCTGTGTGACAATGGTCACTTTGGCAAGAGAGTAAAGGCTATTCTTAAATGTTTCACTCTCTTTCCCTTGAAATTGTAATGTTTTATTTTTATGATGGAAGCAAGGGGGGGGGGGGCTCCCATATTTTTTGGGCGGGGGTGCTCGTCGTACCTTTTAGGGTTTAAAATCAGGCCTCTGGTACCTTTTAGGGGGTAAAATTCGAAAACGTGTATTTTTTTTTCCAGATAGGTACCTGTTAGAGGTCCGTTCTAGCAAATCAAGCAAATCGCACTTGTTGGTAGCCTGAATTTCAGACGTATTTTCCCTCGTAAAAAATATGTGAGAAAAATACGAAAGAAAATCAACTAAGCGACGCCATGTTTGGAAATGAATCTTACCATTTAGGGGTCGAAATCAACTAAGCGACGCCATGTTTGGTACCTTTTAGGGGTGAAGACGAAAGTTCCCGACGAGCACCCCCGCCCCAAAATATGGGAGTCCCCCTCCCAGGGATGGAAGTTAGCTGACCAGTTTTCACAACGAGACAAGAACCATTATCTTGAGAAGTGACCTTATCGGAACTTAAATAATCGGCTAAAAAAACCTAATAACTCATCTTTTGAGCTAAGCCATTTAATTTGGTTCTTAGAACCATTATACGAAAGATAGTTCTAATAAAAAAGCTACGAACTCCGTCTCTGTCCTTGATTAACTAAATATGTCTTCATCTTCAATTTTCCTGTCTGATTGCTGAACGGCACAGCAGGGACTCCAGTATCAGCGAGGCCTGTCAGGGGTGCCAATGTTGGTTGCCACTGTTTCAAAATTGAATATATTGCTATTTCATAAGGTTTTTGTGTCTGGTGATCATGCTAAGGGAATGTTAGCTTAATATGCAGGGTGGGGGAGGGAAGATGTTGAGGGGGCCTCCCTAATTTTTTGCCTATGCTAAGGGGGGACCAGAAAAAAGATAATACATGATGCGGGCTGTCAGGTGCCTCAGGTGTCATCTCGACTCTGGATTTTTGAAGTGCTGGGGTTTTGATGTCTCTGCAAAATGGTGTGGACTCACGAGTCAAAGTGTTTCACAATCCGTACCTCCCTGCCATGATTAGCATCAACCAAAATACTGCTCTGGATAGGCAAGAACAAGGCAAGTGTAAGTCACAGCAACACAGCAAGTGCATGCAACATCGTAACTTGCTTGCGTCAGCGCTAAAATAAATAGGTTCTAAGTGCAAACCAAATAAATTAAGGGAACTGTGTGAGTGTTTGCGTGTCTACGTTTTGGTTTTATTTTGTACACAAGCCCTAAGATGTGAAGTGAACAATTAGTGGATAGATGCATGGTTAGTAGTGAACTCTGAAGATAGTACACTGTAACTTCAGGGCCAGACATTGCTTAATGAAGACCAATTCAAAACGTTGCAGAAAGCAATAATTTAGTTGCCATGTAAACGTGGATCTCAGCGGAACTTAGAAACATGTGCCATTTGGCAAACTAGCTCTAAAATTTTCGTCACCAAGCCCTGAAATTATCAAGGTCACCATTGGCAAACATTATACACTAAACCTCGAAAACATTAAATCGTGAATGATGCAAAAAAAATTACCCCCCCCCCCCCCCCCCCTATTTTAGGCTAAAATTCTAGGTTCTTTATGCGGATTTTTACTGTTGAATTAAGTTGCTTTGCTTTGTCATAAAACCCTCTTTGTTTTGTTTTGCAGAACAAAAGCTAACCCTTACCATCAGCTGCCATAGGAAACACCATAATGGTTCTTTGAGGGTTCTGTCAGGTTTGGGTGCCAAATCAAATTATTTGAAATAACTACTTAGCATAATAATTATTTTGGGTTTCTTTGGTCAGGTATAGGACATTTTGCACTATTGCGTCATTTGACTACTACTGTAAGACACATTCAGAATCCTTGATGCTGGAAACAATAGCGCGCTAATTACACAAACACTGGAGAGGTTGCTGATAATATATGTATATATTTTACCCATAATAAAATGTGATAATGCAAAATGTCCTATTCCACAGGACTTCACAGAAGTATGGAGAATCTGTATAAAATGAAAATGTTCTAGCACTTAAAACCCAGGGGGGTACTCCGGAAAACATGACCGGGCATCCGACAGAGCTTTATTTCACCAACCCAAAACAATTTGTACAAAATTTTGCTCCAAAAATACCTACAGATTTCGTACCCAAAAAAGTGATCAAAAAATTATAAAAATCATTTGTTAATGTAATCAAAATGGACTCATATTTTGTGTCTAAGCCAAAGATTATAATATTATGTCTGGAAGCAAAAAAGACATGAACAAAAAAATTGATTTGGTAACCCCAAAAATACATGTTTGTGTATAAGACCCCCAAAAATATGAGGCAGATTTCTTGACCCAAATAATTTTCAACCCCCCAAAATCCATCGGAAATCACCCCCACCATGTTTTTCCTGAGAACTTCCTTCTTAAGTTGCTCCTTCTTTGTTTGTCTTATCTTCTTTCCTGGGGTTTAAGAGTCATTTTCAAGTGTGAACTCCAGTGTACATGTAGTTATATCTCTCACAGCGGAAGTACACTCATCTTGGTGTTTGGGACTACGGTGGGCACAGTCATTGCATTTAATGCTCTAAAAGTGCCTTTGAACCCCTGGAGAGAAGACAGCTCAATCACCATATAAACAAGGAGTAAAGACTATTTCATTTCATAAGCCTGCTTAGCAGGCATTGGTTGGCTGTTTTTAGGTGGTTTTATGACTAGAATAGAGAGATCAGATACCCGATGCGGGAGCCATCTTGGACAGGTCAAAATTTGGTCTGGGGCAAGTCCAAGATGGCACCCGCATTGGGATTCTCGCTTGATTCTCACCATAAAACAACCTAAATACAGCCAACCAACGCCCGCTAGCAGGCTATGATTTCAAGTGCTGGAACATTTCCTTCAGAAAAGAGACACTTTTATATAGCTGCATCTCAATGCTCCTGTAAGGCTAACCGGCAGGGTGGGAGAGATGAAGTGAAATGTTGCTAATTTTGTTAAAGGCTGTGCAATGGTTCTTATTTCCCCGATATTGTATTGGCTTGGTTTTTGGAGGTGTACTTTGCAAGTTGAGTGTGATTCATATTTATTCCAAGTTTACATGGTATGTAAGTACCTTTTCTGAATTAAAAAAAGAGTCCCACAGGGCCCATCAGACCCCAGCTGTTGATGCCCCTGTCAGAACCAGTGGTGTATCCGCTCACTACACTTAGTACTGAGACTCCAAGCTCCAAACTGCTCACCAGAGAGTACCACCTCAGCTCTCGAGGCTGCAACTCTAGGGCTACAGGTATTACCTTCACACACACCAGGTCCCTTGCATGATTGATGTTGTCATGGTGATAGATACAAATACATGCAGTACATGTTACATAGACTGATAACATTCTGTTATTAAGGGAGCATGCCAGAGATCAAATCAATCCATATATATCTCTCCCCCTGTGGGATTATCCAACTTTTGAAACAGACATCCTAACTTCCCCCACAATTAGGGCTGGAATGTCTATGACTCTGCTTTGCGAAAGCCAATCTGAAAGTTACTGACAGTTTTTAGACTAATTGAAAAGTATGGTTGAAATTAAATTTTTAAAGCTTATGTTGCTGTAGCAAACATGGGTTCATATTCGTTCTCCAGTTCAGAAATTCGCCTTTGTCACACAAGCGCCATCTTGAATTGTTAAGCCGATTTATTCAGCATGGAAATGAGGCCAAACAGCATGCAGGTTTTGCTCATGTTGGAAAGTGAAGCCTGATGCTGGGATTTATGGTACAAAATATTGAAGCTACCAAAAAGTACTCCTTATTTGTTTAAGAACCAAAACATTGACTGGCTCACTGTTTTCTGCTTTGCTAGGTCATTCTGGAAACAAAATGCATGGTGGCTTGTGACAAAGGCGAATAACGATAAAGCAGAGCTACATTAAATCAAAAAGTGTAGTCAAACAAATCCCAAACTTATTACATTTTGTGTATGATTCCAGAAAATATTAAACAATGCCTGGCCACCGTCATGCAACCTGGCCGTGGTATGGATTGCAGTGTCCATAATGGTATCTTGGTCCTAATTGGCTATTTAGGGGGTGGGATCTGGGGATGATCATTTGGTGCTCCTTCTCACCGTGGCACTGTTTCTCTCCTGAATTAGGACTTTCTCTCAATTTACGGATGTTTGTCAAAAGGAATTGGAATTAGCAGTTTAAATTTGTTATTTATTTGCCTATCTATTTATTGTTATTTTGATTTAATAATGGATTGTGTGGTTCCAGAAAATAGCCATCCTCCCCCTACACACACATACATAGAAGGGATTGGAAATTCCAGAGGGGTGGGGGGTAAATTTTTCCAATATTACTGTTTTTTCCTTTGGAAATTCCAGAAGGATGGGGGGGGGATCAATTTTCAACACCCTTTCGGAGGGGAGGGTGGGATATTTTCCGGAACCACAATATGGTCAACATGGCGCATAAATAGTTGAGCGAAATTTCAATCACAAAATTTAATTTAATTGAAGATGAATGATGCTGGATTTCTTAGACCATGAAGCTCTATAATTTGTATGACTAGTTTTACGGGAAAACTAGGTGGTCTGCGTCGGCGGAGACGTGAACATGAACAACAACAACCAAGGGTTGAGATTTATGTTAAACGCCGTGGAAAAATGGTGTTTTGCTGACGTTTCGAGCGTTAGCCCTTCGTCGGAGCAAAGAGGGAAAACTGAGGGAGTGGGGCTGTATATAAAGTAAATGTAGAGCCGTTGCTAGGCAACAGATAAACATTCGGAATGACTAAAGGCGATAATTGGTTAAGAATAACAAAGGATGCCATGGGCCATTGAAATCGCAACTAGTGATAAAAGTAAAGAAAGAGGAATATGATGAGATGTAGAAAACTAGGTATAAGAGAAAAATTCATTGATGCCGTGGGGTGATCGGCAACCGAGTGAAAGAATAAGTCTATTCTCTTTATGGAAGCGAGAATGATTAGACCCGTTGTGAAGAGAAACACCGCAAACAGTCATATGATCTCTAGTGTGACCGGGAAGATTGAAGTGTCGGGCCACTGGTTTGTTACGGTCATTTTCCTCACATCATTGCGATGCTGGCAAAAGCGCGTAGAAAGCATTTGACCGGTTTGTCCTATATAGATCATGCGGCAAAGGGAGCAAGTAATACAATATATGACGTTGGCGGAGGTGCAATCAAAGTGATCTGTGATGTTAAAAGACTCGCCGTTAGGGCCGATGATCCGGGTGGTGGAAACGACATGATCACACGTTGTGCATTTTGATCTAGTACATTTGAAAGTGCCGGGTTGTAGACCGCCAGGCGTGAGAACGCCTCTAACAAATGTAGTATGCTATAAGTTGACTTAAGAATGCATATTGACCTAGCTTAGTCCATAACATGATCAAATCAATTCTTTGTATTATCAAAACATTTTATAACTTACTAGTGGTTATATTTTGAGTTTCTGGAAGTATTTGATATCACAACAAACAAATGATTTACAACACGCTTTAAAAACCATTTATAACATTCCGTTTGAGAAAAAATTAATCCTTTTATAGATAACTAAGCCAAAGATGCCAAGTACATATCATATTTTATATCATATTAATGATTATTTCTTTCAACAATATTTTCTTTTTTGGATTGCAGAATAATTGATCTGTGGAATCCCCAAAACTTAATCTTACAGTTTATTGGTTATTTTTATACCTAAAAGTGTGCTAAACATCCGTTAATTAAATTAAATTTCATTAAATTTGGTAGCAGAGCTTCTCATCCGAGCCCCTTCTCATCCGAATCATATTAGGATTTATAGACATGTTCCAAAAGTATTTTGAATAATAACCCACCGACGCTAAATATGTTTGATTTGCTCTGGCATGCTACCTTAATCTGAAAGTGATCAGTCATGTACTGCATACATTGTACCTAGCACCATTGACAACATCAACCATACAAGACACCTGGTAGATGTGAACAGCATCACCCTGTTGCACTAGAGATGTTGCCTTGGGAGCGGTGGAGATACTTCCTGGTGAGCAGGTAGGAGCTGGAAGCCTCAGAACTGAGTGTAGCAAGTTGACACACCTACCAGTTTTGACATCTAGAGCATCATTTTCAACTGGAGCCTTCAGGGCCTTGTGGGACTTTGTTTTCTTTACAATGCATACATTCCTGTTCCCTACAACAACAAGTAGAACAAAATATTGTGTGTGATTGCAGAAAAAAATCCTTGACCTCCCCATATGGAAGGGATTGGAAATTCCAATGTTGGAGTGGGGGTGAATTAATTTCCCTGGTTTTTCCCCATCTACAAATTACTTGTATTTTTTACACAAATTCAAAAGTAGCAGGGGAGGGGGTCATATTTCAAACCCCTTCCCCTGGGAGGACCATGGATATTTTCTGTAACCACACATTACAAAATGCTGTGCAACAGTTGAGCCAGCATCCTTCTAACGAAGTCCTGAGTCGACTTTGTGTCTTTTTGGTGATTCCTAATTAATTTCTGCATGTAAATCACCCAATAAAATCATTGGCTTCTAGAGCTCTTCTATAGTTTCCTAAAATCACAAGAATTCAAAGTCCATCCTTGGATCAGGAGTGGAGCCTGTAATGAACAACAAACTACTTTTAAAAGTTGTCAACTTCACGACTCACTTGCATAAAATAATATGATTCTTTGTTATGTGAGTTCTCAGCTCCCAAACAGAGTCCCTTAGTGTTTCTCAAGAATAGAAACATGTCTGGCTCAGCTACTGAGGAACAAACCAAAAGGGTGAAAACATTGAAAAGACTTTAATATTTGAGGTAAAAATGGCAAGTATGATGCAGCTTGCCTTATATTTTGGAAATTGAAAAAGTCTACTTTAACTGCTGGACGAAACTAAAGATGTTGAATAGCCGCACACTAGAGGACAGAAAACTCATCATGACAGGTTTTTCGTCTGACGTGTTTCCATCTGATATAAATTGAGCCGATTCGTTCCGGTTTCACACTAAGATTTCCCGTCAAAAATCTGTGTTGTCCCGGTTTCACACTAAGACGAGTTTTCCGTCTCTAGTGTGAATACGGCTAATGACAAACTAGAACCTAGATTTAGCACATTAGAGCCTTTTCAAAATGTGTACGGTATTCCAAAAAAGATACATACCCCTGTCACAGAGGAAATTGAAATTTCCAGGCAATTAGAGGTTCAAAGAAATACACCTGTTTCCCATTAAATCAGTATTTTTCTCTGGTTCAATTCCACTGGGTGTGGGAGAGCTTAAAGTAGGTAAATTCACTCTGTGGTATGGAAATGGATCATTTCTGGAGTTGATGTAGCTGATAATGTGAATGGCATGGTTGTGGCCTGGCTAATTGTGTTGTTCAGGTCTGTTTAGAAGAGCTGTAGTAAGGTATGAGTTTCCTGATGTCTAGCTGATGGCCCCTGTGCTCTTTATTTCCTTGGTTGATGGTGTGAGGGGCTCACTGTGGTCTAGTTTAATGGTGTAAATTAAGGGCTCACTCTGGTATGGCTGATGGACTTGGAGGGCTTGCTGATCTATGGCTGATGGTGTGAAGGGCTGGGATCACTGTGGCCTGGTTGATGGAGTGGAGGGCTTACTGTGGTCTGGAAGATGGCAAGAAGGGCTCGGTATGGTCTGGTAGATTAGACAGACTGGATGTCTCACTTTGTTATGGCTGAAAAATAAATATCTGGAAAAAAATCCAAAGACCCATTCACAGGCAATTCATGGATAAAGCCAGAGAAATTAAGCTGAACATATTTTTTAAATGTTTTAGGGGATCCAAAACCTATAAACTTTTGGTGATCCGGGCTATCTGTTTTCTCTTACAACACTAAAGTCAAAATTCAGTGTTGGTATGAGGAATTAAGAGTGAGAATGGGCCATTCCATTTTATAACAACAACAAGTCTTTATTACCCCTCATTGAGGGACCTTGAAATCCATGGGAAAGGGAGGGGGTCAGTAGGGAAATATCCTAGGGGGCTCATTAAACAATTCTAGTGGGCTCCATCAGAAAACTGAAAAAATCCAAGGGCCCGAATGGGGAAGGAAATTGGTATGCACAAAACTATCCATGGGCCTTTTTTCCACATTCTAGAGCAAATTTCAAAAAAACAAGTTCCAAGGGGGTGCAAATGCAATTCCCTCAATAGGGGCAGTACACGAAGATTGAAATCCAAGGGAGACATTGACAATTCCCTCAGTAGGGTAGCTAGATAGTAATTTTATTTATCCACGGTGGTTCATCAGCCCAAAGGACTGGTGCCGTGCAATAAAAATATGATTACTACCATTCAGTTGTCCAAGGGGGTCTATAATTGATGAAGAAGAGAAATTCCAAGGGGGGTCAACAGCAATTGCCTCAATAGGGTGAGTTTATAGCAGGCATATCCAAGGCGGCTTACACACTTGTACTCATTCAAGGGGGAGGCACAATACTGTAGTCCAATGGGGGGGGGGGAAGAGAAAATCCAAGGGGGGTCAACAGCAATTGCCTCAATAGGGTGAGTTTAATATATCCAAGGGGGCTTACACACTCGTACTCATCCAAGGGGGAGGCAAAATTTTGTTGTCCAAGGGGGGGGGGGGGGGGGGGGGAGAGGTATCTGAAGGTCATCCCCCAGAAGGTGGGGTGTGAAAAAATGCAATGGCCAAATGTAATGCCCATTCTCCAAGCTAAACAGGGATGCCCTTGATATTGTGCGTCTATGCTAGAGCTGTAAGCAAAGACAATTGCACCTGAGTTGAATGTTATTGAGAGCTGAATAATTAATGAAATATGTTTAATTACATATTATCAGTTCGTTCTGGTCTCTCTGCAGTATATAAGGTCGAAGTTGAACTAAATTATTGAAACTCCGTGTGCAACAGGCACAATAAACTAACAGCAAGAGGTTAGAAAGTTTCATAGAAGTACCGAGAAGTTTCCTTAAAAAAACGTGTTGTCGCCAAGACCAGCTCCTCGATAAACCTGGTTTCAACTCTTAAAGAGCACAGAGCAGCGTTAAAGGAATAAGAGGACGCAAACTTACCTTAATCACCGCCTAAACGTCTTAGGGAGCTTTCAGCGTGTCGAGCTGTGAAGTCAAGCTAGTGAGTTCGTCTTGTTTCTTGGCTCAACGAATCAAGCATATGGCCGCCATTTCTATCTCGGGACCAAGCAAATAATTTGCATTTTAAATTTCGCGCTATTAGTTCCAGTCTCGCGCGATTTGAAAGGGTTTTCTCTTGGATTTTTGAAGCTATCCTTTCCCCGGGGGGGGGGGGGGGGGGGGGGGGGATGATCGTCGGAAATTTCAGTTTCACCCTAAAAGATACCAACATGGCGGGCCATGGCGTGGCTCAAATAATGTCTTACCCTAAAGATGAGGCCTTATGTGCAAAGTAGGCGCCCCCCCCCCCCCCCCGGGATCCTTTCCTTCCCCTCGGTTCATCTCCTCGCCATCCCCTCCCTTGTAGCATCGCGGCACCTGCTTGTTCGACGTTGCGTATCCTGTGTCTAGTGCCCTTTCTCCCCTCTGAAAGTTGGTTCTCACTGGACGCAAGCACAAGGATATCAAATGCATACATTTCCCTTGAGTGGTTCACACTAGAACGCAAGCGCATACGCAAGAA
Source organism: Scolanthus callimorphus (assembly GCA_033964015.1). Lineage (NCBI taxonomy): Eukaryota > Metazoa > Cnidaria > Anthozoa > Actiniaria > Edwardsiidae > Scolanthus > Scolanthus callimorphus. Next base: position 2,895,623 of record CM066924.1, read on the forward strand.
ATAGAGACGTTGCGTTTCCTTGTGCTTGCGTCTAGCAGTCTCGTACCGACGCTTTCCGGTTTTTTAGGGCGCGCAAAGACTTGTGGGATAGTTTTAGCAGGGCGCGCAGGGAGTTGTGGGATAGTTTTAACAGGGCGCGCAGAGAGTTATGGGATAATATCCCACAGTTCATTGCGCGCCGTGCGATACTCATTCCCAGTCCCTACGCCTCCAAAACAATTTTCACAGATAAATCACTTTAAGAGACGGCAAAAAAAAAAACGTTTGGGTACGAGACTGAAGACTTTCCTGCATTCCCAGGGGCGGAATTAGGGGAAAAGCTGACTGTAGCGCAGTAGTGATTTATGACAATAAATGACAAAACAAATACATAATCTCTCTGAAATCTGACTGTAGCTACAGTTGCAATAGTCTAAATCCGCCCCTGATTCCTGACAGAGAAAGAGTATTTCCTTACAAGTACGCGTTTCGTTAACACAATTTTCAAACGAATAATAACAGTGCGTGGTTTATGCGCAGGGCAGTTCAGTTCCTTTAAAACTATCAAGTCAACCATAGAGCAAATCATAGACCAAATCATGTAGACCAAATCATAGACCAAATCATGGACCAATCATAGACCAACGGCATTTACTGTTTACTTGTTGCCACCCAATTCAGATCATGTGATGATTCCTTTGGATTGGTTGCAAATGTCAAATTTTTAATCGAGTGCACGAGTGCTACGCAAGTATCAACCCAAAGGAATCATCACATGATCTGAATATGATGGCAACAAGAGGTAAACTCCGTTAGCCGATTTTGTCTATTTGGGATCTACACTTATTAAACTAATAAATGTTAATATGCATAATGGTCTTTAAAGAGCCTGTGTCAGCCGCCACTTTGACAGCCACACGCAACATAGTCATACTGAGTTTGAAAAAGCATCCATTTTCCATCGGCTGATTTAGGGAATGTAGTGCGATATTTTCGGTTCACTTTTGGTAAATGAAGAATAAAACTTTGTTTTTAGATGGTTTTTTCAAATTTCTAATACTGAATGGAACATTAACAATTGTAAAAAGTATTTGTCATCCAATTTTTTAAACACAAGAATGCCAGCGGCTGGCTTGAAATATCATAAGTCATTGGCCTCTTTAATGTATAAGATATAAAATGGCAACACCCCAGCCAGCATGTCAAATATGCTAAAGAAAAACCAGAGTCATCGCCAGCTAAGACTGCAAAGCAATAACCTACTTGTACCACGCTTTAACACTTATCATGAAGAACTCTATATGCCACAGACGCTCAGTAATATGGAACACTTTGTTACCAGAAACAACAAATGTTAATAGCGCCAAAGCACATTTAAAAAAGCAAAGATTTCAAGAACCTTAGTTTATTGATTTTAAATCCACATCCCACAAACAGTACTGTTACGACAGAGTGAATACCCATATTTTTAACTCTAGTTTAGTATATACGTAAATATATTGTTACATAGCTGCTCATAACCATATCCTTATTTATATTTTCTTCCTTCCTTTAAATCATTGAAGTCGGAAAGTTGCATCTCTTGAGCTCGATTTACAGGGCCAGGAAAAGTCAGACACACTGTTGGAATAAAAATGGCTGAGGGCAAAGTCCCCAAAGCCTCTTTAATCTGAATCACACAACAGTTACAATCACTTTCTGTAAATAGCTTTACAAGGCCCTGCAAAGGTGAGGGCATCCAAACGCCAGGGCGTCCAACTAAAACTATCTACTTAATTACCTAACAGTGGCACGGCAAGGGGAGGAGGCGGGCAAGGAAGAAAAACGTGGCTTCGCTTCCAAAGCTATGACTGAATCCTTGCTACGCCCCCAATTCTCTTATAGGGGGGCTCAATTAATTAGACGCCCTAGGCCTACTGTTACATAATAGGTGACACGTGAAGTGTCAAGTTCAATCAAGGGCAAATGATATATGACACTAGACCGGAAGGAAAATATAAAAATCCTATTCGCGGTTGCAAATATTTTATTTATATTTTCTTCCTTCCTTTAAATCATTGAAGTCGGAAAGTTGCATCTCTTGTGCTCGATTTACAGGGCCAGGAAAAGTCAGACCCACTGTTGGGATAAAAAGGCTGAGGGCAAAGTCCCAAAGCCTCTTTAATCTGAATCACACAACAGTTACAATCACTTTCTGTAAATAGCTTTACAAGGCCCTGCAAAGGTGAGGGCATCCAAACGCCAAAAGCAGCACAATCTTCGATTTCGCTGCAGCCCCACCCCAAGAAATGCAACGGACCGACAACCTTAAAAAACTGCGAACGTGTATCAGTCCTAACTTCAAGTAAACAAAGGGAAATAGATCACAAGAGTCTAGCTGCTGTCTCTTGCTGTTCAGCTAGATATTCGCATAAACAGAGGCGTAACTAATAGAAATATCTACGAGCAAACAGGAAAGGTCGAAATAATCTAGCTGCTGCCACTTGCTAATCAGCTAGAGATTCTGCCAAATAGCTACACGTTAAGTATGTCCAACTGCTGCCTCTTGCTATTCAGATGGATCATGCCCAACATATATTCTTTAAGTGAAAATAAATAAAATTGATTACGGCATGTCTAACTGCTGCCTCTTGCTATTCAGCTAGAGCATGTCTGAAAATGCGAGACTGTTACTATGAAGACAAGGAAGAAAGGCGAATGTATTTCTGAAATGCATTCGATCGCCATCTCCCTAAAGCCCCAATATGGGCATCTGACATACCCTTTTCTGCGGCGGGCATGAGAGGCGGCACCGATGCGAAAACTATGTCCCTTGTAACGACTAGGGTCCAAGCCGGAAAATCGAATGGCCAGAGATAACTGATCTGTAATTTTATACACGACCCCACAAGTGGCCCCGCTTTAATATTCATTGTGTTTAAATACATATTATTATTATTATTTATCACTTCAATTCGCGTCCAGTTTGTATGGGATTTAACCATATGGTTCGCCATAAATCCCAAGCAAATCGGTCGCTAATATTGTAATAGAAAGACCAATGTCGTACCTTGATAACATCCAAGAGCGATCACTGAATTATCAGCAAAACTAAATAAGACCATCCTAACTATTTAACGAATATGTAAACGTAGAAAGCAATATGGCCGGATGGATCGAGAAGAAGCGAGATTATATACGATTTGCTTTCGAGGTTTTTAGCCTTCGCTGGCCATCGTTACGGGAAGTACTTCTTTGATTTGAGAGATGCGCAGAACAGCTGCGCAGTTGCGTGACGGGCTCCCTTTAACTTGACAGAATTTATCTGGATGCAACAGGGAGACCAAATATTTCTACATCTCTCTCACAACACGAAAAGTGTCATAACTTAGCAAATGTTAACGGCCTCACTGTCTTCATAGCAACACGAAAGTCTTTTTCATCAAAGCATAAACGAAGAAATTTATCGCTGAATTGAAATATCGCCATATGTCCGATACTTCTTTGGCGTACGGTGGGTATGACGAAGTCAAGTACAAACAAATAACATAGTACTGTAAAAAGCGTTCGACATGAGAAATACTAGGACCAATAAACCAACTGACAGCCAAGAAGATGAACGCCGACCTATTCTGTCTCTTCTTGAGTCATTCCTCTGGATAGTCTGTGAAGAGTTTGTAATTGGACTTCGGTAGAGCGCCGGTTGACTTCACGCAGGATGCGAGCATAGGAGTAGATGAGAAACAACTTGGAATGGAACAAGTACATGTTAAGTAGACCACAACACACCAAGGACAGCTCGTAAACAAATCCAATGCATTTGGAAAGGAAAAGAAAACTATAAAACGTATTATAATAACACCCAGAGCTAAACACCAGGTCATGACTATAAAGAGGATGCATCGTGACTCTGTCATGAATCTGCGGTGCGTAAAGGGATGACAAATTGCCAGGAGTCGGTCGAGTGTTAACATGCACAAGTTAAATGTCGACGACAAGAAAAATAAATCTCGAATTGCCATGACAATAGCCAAGTTAGAAAGTCGCAATGAACAAAGATACAAACAGACTCACACAGAAGGTTCAGAAGGCTACAAACAAGTCTGCCACGGCTAAAGAGAGTATGAGCCAGTTTGGAGAGTGTTTTCGCCGGAAGGTCCTTACTGACAACCCACATAGATGACCAGGCTGTTACTAAGAACTATCACGACGCCGAGACATATCAACGTGATGTCGATCCATTGTACGTGGAAGAGCTCTTCTGATGTTGTTGACAAATTTGAAGACATGTTATTCATGTTCGGCTGTGCCGTATAGGCTTGCTCCACTAATAGAAAAACTATAGGCACCTTCTTTTCAACAGAATAAGTCTCTTTGTGAATCTGATTAACGTATATATAGCATGCAGCTGCCAGATGGTCGTGATTGCGTCGTCTTTTAAAACATCCATGGCATCCATCGAGAAAATGACACGGATGGATACCAAACAAGTTGATCCTGTATGAAGCAATTATATGCAAATTGTAATAACGAAGGTTTCGGAAGGTTAGTATAGAAAATTAATAAAATACTGTCCCATATGGTAGCGTTCTTGTGATGTTCTTGTAGTATTTGAGGAAGAAATATTATCCACGTTTAGTCAGTGCCGTTGGTCCACTAATGGAAAACCTATACGCACCAGCCTTCCTTTCAACAGAATAAGTCTCTTTGTGAATACGATTAAAAGTATTTATGGTAAAAGTATTTAGACAGCTGCCAGTTTGTCGTGACTGCCTCTTCGTTGTTTAAAGGGGCATTCACACGCTTAATTGTTGTACAATGCAACCTGTCAAAAAATAAATCTAATATCTAATCACCAAAATATATTTAAGTTTACCGGAATAACCAAATAGCAGTCCGGGTTCTTTTTTGTATGTCTTTGTTTTAACAAAGCCTTGCTTATTAAAGGTTTGTTAAATAACCTTTTAAATCAATACAAATCTGTAGTGTTTTCATCCATTATCAAGAGGATGGAATTGGATTGCGATTTGAATTATTTGCTCGTCAGGCAAGCGTGCGAGTGCCCCTTAAAGCATCCAGGGTATCGTAGTTTCGAGAAAATACACGAATACCAAACAAAAGGACCTACGACAAAGCAACCTAAATGTGAAATATACGAAGATTTCTAGAATTCCCCATATGGTAGCGTTCTGCAGATTAGTTTATTTCGTTCGAGAACGTGGTCAAAAGGCAATTTATTTCATTATTTGTGCAATAATGGATAGCCAAAGTGGTAATGAAGTATATATAATATTCTTTAGAAAAAAACAATTTTTATCATTGAATATTTCTTAGGCGCAAATCTCTTAGGTGGCTCGCCGTAGTTTTTTTGTGTGGAGTAATTGTTTTGTGTAATGGTCCGTATAAGAACTAGGCAAGCTAACGCAAAGCATGCTGGAATGCAATGAATTTCTTTTGAAAGTGTAGACGATTACATTGGCTTAGACACAAAAATCAGCGAAATACTATGCTAGAAGAACTTTGTGAGGAGTTTTGGAAAGACATAAGGACAGGTGGTACTCACAAACAGGATATTCAATTTTTAAAGGCTTTGTATGCGGGGAACCTATCGTAAAATGCTTATTTTCTCGAAGCAAGTAGAAATCTATGAATTTTTCATTTTATTATGTTACTGTCATGACAACTTTCTGTGGGGAACCATACATGCATAGAACAATGGAGTTTAAGTGGTTTTGCATGGATGATTAAATGTGTAGATGGGTATTACGATACGATTTGCATACAGACGATGGATTTCAACAAAAACATGTATTTTACAAATGTTCATGCTATGCCAGGAAGAACCCTGAGTAAATTCAAGGAAAACTTTATCACGGAAAGCAATAGCTCTTTAAAACATGGACCTACGCGACCTCAAAATTCACCGATGCGATGGGCGATTCTTAGCTGTCAATCAAAACCAAAACGCTGGATTCCACTATACAAGTGATATCTAATATTTTAGCTTTTTTCTTCACTTTATTTCCTTAATTTGGTACATTTCAGATTTTTGAGTGAGTTGCCTTTCCAACGCGTTAGTTTCAAGAGTTCCACGCACGCGAAATATACACTGCTGGCATTCTTTAACAACATTTTCACATGGGCTTAGATGTGTTTTAAAAACTGTGTCGCCAATTTTAAAGCCAGTTATGTGTGTCCGTAGGATTTTTTTTAAGAAATGCAACAAAAAATTTATTCAAACAATCATAACTTGAAAAGGGAATTTTCTAGAACACATCTTAGCCAAACGCTAAAATGGTTCCCAAAAACGACGGCATTGTATATTTTTGAGGGTGAGACTCTCAAAAGTTGAACTCATGCAGTGGAAAGGGACATAAAGATGCGGGTTCTGTAAAGTTAAATACAGTTATCCATTATATAAACTATAGCGTCCTATCAGGATTTCGACCACTGAGAAATATCGTAATTCGCACTTGTGAAATATACGATAATGCCCACTATCGCAAAATTTATCAAATCGAAAATTTTTCACAAAAACTTTTATATAATAAACAAAACAGTATATGGGCGCTTGGAGATATGAAATTCATCTTCTCGTGTTGAAATTTGATATCAAAATTTGAACATTCGAAGATAAATTCCATATCCCCGCGCGCCAATGTATTATTCTCTATATCGTAGTTTACTTCTTCTTCTCCTTCCTTTTAGCCCACGACAAACGCTTTACAATGAGGTATCATCAGTGTTAAGATAATACTTTTTGTCGTCAAATTATGCTATTTTAACGAAAAAGCACCACGAAAGTTTTCCGTAAAGTAATTGTCGTGGCAGATTTAGTAAATCGATTATGCGTTGTAAGATGTGCTTCTAAAATAATACAAAATACGGCATTGTCCCCTAACGGTAGTCTCGAAAACGTCGCTTTATTCTCACTTTGCCACCATCTGGGCTTTTAGCTCAATGTTGGGAAAATTTATAAGTGAAGCCTAGTTTCCATATATATCTGTCGTATCAGACAACCGTGAAACAAAAGAATACTTTCAATTTCCATTTTTCATGGTCGACTAATGCGACAGATAAGACTATATGGAAACCAGGCCTAAACGTAATCTTTTAGAAAGAACATTGTATTCTTCATGCCAATTTTGTCTACCAAACATTGGTTGGAATTCGCTCCATGGGCAATATATAAATAGATTGGCTTTCAAACACGGCTTCGAATAAATCATTCTACAGAACGTTACCATATGGGGCAGTAATTTATTACTCTTCTACACTAACCTTCCGAAACCTTCGTTATTACAATTTGCATTTAGATGGCTGGCTTCATGCACGACCAGCTTGTTTTCATTGTTTGATATCCCTGTCATTTTCTCGAAGGATGCCATGGATGCTTAAAAGACGAAGACGCAATCACTCCCAACTAGCAGCTGCATAATATATATAAATACTTTAACCAGTTAACAAAGATACTTATTCTGTTGAAAAGGTGCGAATAGTTTTTCCATTAGTGGAGCAAGCCTAAGGCACTGCCGAACATGGATAATATTTCTTCCTCAAATTTTTCAAGAACACCAGAAGAACTCTTCCACGTACAATGGATCGACATCACATTGATATGTCTCGGCGTTGTGATAGTTCTTAGTAACAGCCTGGTCATCTATGTGGGTTTGTCAGTAAGGACCTTCCGGCGAAAACACTCTCCAAACTGGCTCATACTCTCTTAGCCGTGGCAGACTTCCCGTGCGAGTTGATCTCCCAGGATTTGGCAAATCCTAGGATTTCCCGAGTTATTTTAGATTCTCCTAACTTTTGGGAATTTATATAGCAATCAAGCTAAGTTTACAAATTGGGAGTTCCTAGGATAATGCGGGAGCCAAATTAACGCAAATTTGAACCCTTCAATAATGTGGCAGTTCCTAGGAGATCCTGAGAGCAGCCTACATTTCCCCAATTACAGCGAGTCTGACAATTTCATTAATAAAAATGAAGATTTGGCACCTCTGATTATGCGAGAGTTCCTAGGAGATTCTTGGAGCAGTTCCCAAATCCTCTCACAATCTTGGAGTGACCTCCTGGATATAAACTTGGGAATTATTTTGCGTACAAAACATGCGAAATTAAATAACGGTGTTAGAAACTGATGTGTATATGAAATGTTAACTTATGTGAAACTGGAATTGGACTTGATGTGAAACGAGTGTGTAGTTTTTTTTACGAGGAGAAACTTTTTTTTCGCATGATTTACTTTGCAACCAGATCTGAAAATGCTGTAAATGACTCACTATGGCCAAAGCGCGTTTTTCTTGAGCAGTGGCTCGGTACTAAAAATCTCTAAAATTAGCTGCATGAACATTTAACAAACAAGAAAAAAGGTGGAATAATTCAATCTGTCTTTGTAGTAATTTTAAATTAAAACAAAATTGCAGCCCATCAAATAAATGTTGTTCTGATTGTTGAGCGAGAGGAACCTGGTGTCGAGTGTTCTTCGCTTCCGATTGGTTAACTCGCACGTTTGAAACAGAGGCGGGCCAGACACAAACGGTTGGTACGTGGCAGTGTAATGCTCGCATGGCATGGCCCGCGGCTCTCATTCTGGCAATATAAACTTCGTTACAGAATCTGTCGATTATATTATGGTTGGACATTTCTCCCAGCATAATCCTCGAAAGATACTACCAAAGAATAAACGCGGATATTACTGACATATAATATATAAAAGGTGAGTTAGAATTGTTTGTTATTCTCAGGTCCAAGTAGTCCGTAAAGTTTCTGCGAGTTTCTGTGCTGAGCTTTGAGCTTATTCCCGACATCACTTGTGTAGTCCTGTATTATAGACAAAAACTATTATATGGAGGGGGGCAGCAAATCAGGAGAACTACCTATTCCTGACTTTATTTTGTTTCGTATCAAGGGTTCAGATTCGCGATCAATATAATCGGGTCGAACTTATGAGCGGTGGTAAATCTCTTTGCAGCAATCTGTAATAGTTTTTTGATCGGTTGTTTATTTTTAATCTCGCCCCAGCGGCACAAACGGTCGATCTTAAACCTTTTCCAAGTTAGGGGTTACTCGGTTACTCCACACTTACGTTCAGTCTTCTGTTAAACAATGAGAATTAACCTTTACTTATAATACTTTTGTGTTTTGTTGAATTATAAACACCGGTCACTGCGGTTCACGCTGCGACGCAAATCAAATAATCTGTACACGCCGTGCTATTGATTTTAAAGATCGCAAATTTGTAGAGCTTTAGGATATTCTTTCTAGTAAAATGTTGATGAATAACGCTTTAATGTTTCGCCAAAAATCGATCACAAGCCTATATATTTTTGCTACGAAATTCCTTAGTTGTTACTCTCGCGTTGTTACTAATATTTAACCATTATCCTGCGACATTGCGCAGAATATCGTCTGATACTTAGCCGACGAGGGACGAAGTCCCGAGTTGGCTAAAATCAGACGATATTCTGCAAAATCGAGCAGGATAATGTTTTATTATTCAGCACATCGATAGCACAAAACCCCCGTAAAAGTGACTTTTGTGTATTATTTACGAGCTCAAAACATCACATTTTCCTCAGAGACGGATATCGTAGGATAGCTGTCATGTACAGAAGACAGCTATTGGCGTTCCAATGACCATATTTGGGCAGTGCATCGATGTGCTGAATAATAATTCACAACAGACGTCAGCAGACGAGCGGCTAACACGAACTTCCGGTTTAGACATTAATGTGTGAAACTGGAAAGAAAGTTTTAGTTTATAACTGAGAATGAGTATTACGAGTATAATTTTTAAACTGCGCATCGTTTCTTAAAAAAACGGCAAATAAAACTCTCTTTCGCTTGATAAAGTATACACTTTCTAAAGTAATTCAACACAAAGTCAGTGTATGTATGTAGGGAATGATAAATACATGTAGTTTAGAAAATGAGTAATTGTTGCGTTAGTAATTGTTGTAGAATCGGAAAAACACGCGCGCGACAATGATTTTTTATTTATGGCCTCGTTAAAGAGGGTAAACAGTTTTAAACACATTTCACATGGTCATTGTGTGATACTTTTTGCCGGGCACAAACAATTTCACATCCCTTTTAGATTCTTTGCGGCACGCAAATAATTTTACATTCGTTTGCATGATGTTTACCAGAAACAGACAGTTTTTATGTAATTTTGGCTTGACCACAACGTAGAAAACCTCACATCAATTTCACATGTTTTATATGTCGGAGAGGGCACCCGTAGGTTCACATCGTCATTTCACAAGACTAGTAAAATACATTTGTGAAATAAACTTATTTTTCCACATGTCCATTTCACATGCATATGATAAAATCTTTAAAATAGTATAAATTACGCTTAGTCGAATGCCCCGGCTAAAATGGTGGAGGTACTTCTAAAAAGTGGGAGAATCTAACAGAATGTGGGAAACTTTCCAAGATTCTCCTGGAGTCTGCCGAAGTCTCCAATAGTCTGGGAGTATCTGGGAGCCATTCCTGGATACATATATGTTGGAGAAATTAGGAGAACCTGAATAATACTCCCGAGATTTCCTAAGATATACTAATCAATCTAAGGGCATGCTAGAATCTTGGAGTTCCTAGGAGTATCCAGGATCCCAAAATACCGTGAAAATTCACGCCTTGACTCCTAGGAAATCCTGGGAGAATCTGGATACTCCTGCCCAAATTTGACCAGGATTATCCAAATCTTCCCAGGAGATCCTAGATTCTCCAAACGCTATCTCGCAGTGGTTGTTTGTAGGCCTTCTGAGCCTTCTGTGTGAGTCTGTTTGTATCTGTGTTCACTGCGACTTTTTAACTTTGTTTTTGTCATGGCAATTTCGAGATTTCTTTTTCTTGTCCTCGACATTTAACTTGTGCACGTTAAACACTCGACCGACTCCTGGCAATTTGTCATCCATTTACGCACCGTAGATTCATGACAGAGTCACGATGCATCCTTCTTACAGTCATGGCCTGGTGTTCAACCCTGGGTGTTATTGTAATGCGTGTTATTGGTTACTTTTCCTTTCCAAATGTAACGGATGTTTTCACGAGATGCACTTGGTGCGTTGTGGTCTACTTAACATGCACATGTTCCATTCCAAGTTTTGTTTCTCATCTACTCCTATGCTCGCATCCTGCGTGAAGTCAACCGGCGCTCTACCCAAGTCCAAATTACAAACGCTTCACAGACTATCCAGAGGAACGACTCAAGAAGGGATAGAATAGCTCGGCGTTCATCTTCTTGGCTGTCAGTTGGTTTACTGGTCCTAGTATTTCTCGTGTCGAACGCTTTCTACCATTACTATATTGTTTGTTTCTACGTTAGTCGGTCATGCCTTCCTTACGCCCAAGAAGTATCGAAAATATGGCGATATTTCAATTCAGCGATTAATTTCTTCGTGTATGCTTTGATGAAAAAAGACTTCCGTGCTGCAATGAAGACAGCAAGGCCGTTTAATATTTGCTAATTTATGACAGAATATTATCCGAATAAAGTTTGCCTCTATAATGTTGTGTCAAGTTGTAACATTAGTGATAGGTATTACGGGAAGTTATAACGACAACTCAGTGCGGACCGCCTAATCAGTGCGGACGGGCATTGTAAGACATATTTAAGCGGCCGAACAAATCAAGGATTCGGACTAACAAACATTACATACCATTAATGATCATGTAAGTAGTATAGTATGCACCGAATTAGAGTACTTTTTATGGCGGATTACTAGCTTTGTAGCGGGGGCCACAAGGCACGGGTGTTCTGAGTAGGATTCATTCAGATAGACAGATATTTTATATTGGCATCGTATACATGAGAGTACGTGAATGAACAAGTCCAAACAAAATTATGTATCCTTAAAATATGTAATTACGCTATCTTTCCGGAGAAGAAGCACTCTTTACAACTGAATGATTCGGGGCATCTTGCCCTGGAAAGGGGGAGGGGAGGACGTACTCCACTGAATTGTGGGTAGGGAGTGCCGCTGAGGTTTCAAAAAAGCTGACCCTATCAGAGACCAAAAATTATCATAAGGGCTATTCTGTGAGAAGGAGGTACATTCTGTGGAGGAGGTGGACTGTTCTGTGAGAAGGAGGAGGGCTATTCTGTGAGGAGAATAATTAATCTGTGAGGAGGAGGGCTATTTTGTGAGGAGGGTGACTATTCTTGAGGAGAAGAAATTCTGTGAGGAGGACTATAGAAGATTTCGTATTACTGTGAAAAGTGCCGCGACACGGAACCTGGCCTGCTGTAGACATTGAAAGAAATCCCATAGTCGCGGCACGGTCATGGTCGCGGCACGGTCGTGTTCGCGGCACGGGGCACGCGCTTTTCAGTCATACGAAATCTGCTCTATTTCGTAAGGAGTAGGAGGGATTTTCTGTGTGGAGAAGGACCGCTATTTTGTGAGGAGGAGGAGGAGGGTTACAGAGGTGGATCTAGGATTTGTTTTGACTTGTGCCACCCTCGAGCCCATCCATATATGTTTTGTCATTTTCAAATATTTCCAGTAACAACCTGAGTTGCCTCTCGCATTGTCAAAATAAGACATGTTTACATGTGATGTCCTCGACGTGTATTCATTATAGAAACAATAAACACTTAATAGTTACATACTTATAGCGGAGCTCCTGCGCGGGCCGAAGGCCCGCGCAAGCGGAACACCATACCTAAGGGAAAAAACGTATAGTATACTATCGAGTGATTTTTGAACGTCACGGCATTATGGATCATTTTGATGACGTCATTGATGACGTAAGGGCACGTGACTTTGGTGTAGAGTTCCTCTTATGGTCTTTGAAAGTTTGTCCAAGTTGGCTTCTATAGAAGCTACCCTTCGGTAGATGTGATTTTTCTTTATTTTTCTGGTATTAAACCTATAGCGTACGCCGTCCGTCCGTCCGTCGTCCGTCCGTCCGTCCGTCCGTCCGTGTACACATGGGAACCCTGTGGTATGCAAAGAAAAAAATTATATCTCCTCAAGGGAACATGCTAAGACAACCATACTTGGGATATTTTGTCTATGCCACAAGAGGGGTACTGTAACACGGACACGTGATGTGACGTCATCGATGACGTCATCTATGCTTGAAAAATCAATATCTCGTGAAGGGAAGACTCTAAAACAACAAACTTGGGTAGTGTAGTCTAGCCACCAGATGAGCGAAATGAGGTGGTCACGTGATGTGACGTCATCGATGACGTCATCTATGCTTGAAAAATCAATATCTCGTGAAGGGAAGACTCTAAGACACAAAACTTGGGTAGTGTAGTCTAGGCCACCAGATGAGCGAAATGAGATGGTCACATGATATGACGTCATTGATGACGTCATCTACGCTTGAAAAATGAATATCTCATGAAAGGAAGACTCTAAAACCACAAACTTGGGTAATGTAATCCAGGTCACCAGATGAGCGAAATGAAGTGGTCACGTGATGTGACGTCATCGATGACGTCATCTATGCTTGAAAAATCAATATCTCGTGAAGGGAAGACTCTAAAATAACCAATTTTGGTAGTGTGGTCTAGGTCACTAGATGAGCGAAATGAAGTGGTCACGTGATATGACGTCATCGATGACGTCATCTACGCTTGAAAAATGAATATCTCATGAAAGGAAGACACTAAACCAACCAAACTTGGGTAATGTAATCCAGGTCACCAAAGGGCGAAATTAAGTTGTCACGTGATATGACGTCATCGATGACGTCATCTACGCTTGAAAAATAAATATCTCATGAAAGGAAGACTCTAAACCAACCAAACTTTGGTAATGTAATCCAGGTCACCAGATGAGCGAAATGAAGTGGTCACGTGATGTGACGTCATCGATGACGTCATCTATGCTTGAAAAAACAATATCTCGTGAAGGGAAGACTCTAAAACAACCACACTAGGGTAGTGTAGTCTAGGTCACCAGATGAGCGAAATGAGGTGGTCTCGTGATATGACGTTAGCGACGACGTCATCTATGCTTAAAAATTATATCTCGTGAAGGAAGACTCTAAAACAACCAAACTTTGGTAGTGTAGTCTAGGTCACTAGATGAGCGAATGAAGTGGTCATGTGATATGACGTCATCTATGCTTGAAAAATTAATATCTGTGAAGGGAAGACTCTGAAGCAACCATGTAAACCATGTACACATGGGAATCCCTTTCATTCACACAGAAATTTTATAACCAGGGCTCTCCGCTTTTAGCCAGTGGCTAAATCTATATATTACACTATTGCAAAATGTCAGCCATTCGCATTCGTTTGGGTGCATTTGTGCAGCAGATCAATGACCTGGTCAAGAATTCTTCGGCAAACATAGAGAGGCAGAAAGCTCCGTCAAGGTATTTTAAATACACCAGCCAAGAGAAATTCCTCGGCCAGGATGGATTAAATCGTCTGCTTACTTCCTTCCTTGGACTTTACAGAATCCGCCTCTCACGACGCTTGTTTTCTCTCAGAAACATAAACATGTTCTGACTTTCTTTGATCCGAAAAACCATTATGATCAGGAATAAAACACCAACATCCTCCTTACGACAAGTTGGATCTCCATCGATTAAAAGCAGCCATGTTTAGAATTGCAGTTGATCTTCTTCATCGAATCGTTGTTTTAGTTATAAATTATGGCGGAACAGAATCGCTAGCGTCTTTCTACCAGTTCCATCTAGTGCCAGCTACAACAGTAGCCAATAGAATTCTACTTTGACTAGTACCAAAAAACAAAGCTCACTAGTGCCGGCCAATGAAATGCACGTTTGAGCTGTGCCACATGTCCAGCAGATAAGAACAGCCCCCGTGGGACCCTACCCTAATACACAAATTTTGTTTGTCGCGTACGTTGCGTGACCAACAAAAGGTCACGGCACACCAAAAGAAGGCCGCGACAGGTTTTTAATTGCGCGCGAGAGATTTGACGTTTTTAAATGAATTTTGCTTTGTAATTTTTATCTTTCCTTATTTCAAAACAACATTGACTAGTTCAATGGAATAAGAAGAACTAGTCTTTGCTGATTTTTACTTATAATTTCTGTATTGTTTTGTACTTTCCGAAAGTTTGACTAGTTCCATGGAATAAGTGGCACTAGTCTGGATCCACCCCTGGGTTATCTGTGAGGAGGAGTTATTTGTGAGGAGGAGAGGCGAAGGAGGAGCCACCTTTACTCTTATTTGCTGGAACCGAGGGAACATTATGTGTGGCTCCGAGACCGCAGATTTTCTCAATTTTCATAAATATTGCCAGGGAGCTCTGGGTTTGAGAATAACATCTGTTTGGAGTGCTTGGCGATGCAACAAACAAGTTCTTATTGGTTTATTTCAGAGCAAAAAGAAATCAGCTGCTGGGAAATTCGAGAATTGTCTGCGAGGAAATAACAATAATAACACTAACACTTCTATAGCGCATCTCTCCCAAAGAACCGATGCACTGTTATATCTGCCACACAGCAAGACCATAAACTTAACTGCACAGAGCTCTGGAACTTGTGACTCTCTCTATTGTAATCAGTGGCCGAGAATTTATAAACTCCAATTTGTCAGTGATTGCATAACTTGACATAACATTTAGATTCGCTTAATTCCAATAGAGGTTACATAAACTTCAAATGCCTCCTGGCATTATTTCTTAATCATACTATCAGACATTATCAGTCACGCTGCTAGATCATAACACACTATACTAGTATAATAGACCTTCTTTCCAAATGGCCGCTGTAAATTCACATGTCTTAAATAAAACTGACTGAAAATCAAATACTAGCACAAGTATGAGTAGCCTCACATTAGTAATACTTTAAATTTTCGTTATGCCAAATGTATGTCGGCTGAGAAAGCAGAGTCTAAAAATTGAAAATTTTACAGAGATTTGTATGACTGGGGGTATGCGCAACCCCAGTCATACAAACATCTGTAAGTTTTCAAATGTTCAACCTTCGTTTTCTCAGAAGATATTGGATATAATGCAGCGAAATTTTGTAGTTTTAATAAGTGATGATGTGTGTTCTAGTACTGGTGTTCATTATAACAAAATCGATTTGAATTTTTCGGCGGCCATTTTGGAAAAAGGTCTATTGATTCAGTCACATCCTTTAAAATTGCAATCCAGTGCAGTCCAGTCTGGAGGTAAAAGGCAGTTTAGTTTAGTTTCTTTTTGTTACGTTGTTGTTCGGCGAGACTGCAAAGCTTTACTTGTTTCTTGTCTGGAGAAACATCAATACTCCGGGGAAAACACAATAACTGGTTTCTTTTTTAATCCGACATTTACAACAAAAATAATTCATAAAGTACAACGAAACATCTGCTTCAAAGCGCGGCGAAAGTCTTTCTCATAAAAGAATAAACAAAGAAATTGACGCCTGAGTTGAGGTATTGCAAAGCTGACGCAGTAAACACAAACTCGTCAGTATAATACAGAAGGGAAAAAGTATAGGAAACTATAGAGTATTCGATGAGGGCGTTGCACAGAAGAAACAACAGGACTACAACCCCAACACAAGCCCATCCCCTGGTCGGCGATTCGCGCGAGTTCGGTTTTCCTGTGCCGCTATCTGCATCTCGATTCTGTTTATTTGGTTTCTATGCCTCCGAACGACGATCAGGATTCTTACGTATAAGCACATCATGAATGGAATAGGTAGGAAATGTGCGAGGATAGTGTAAGCATGTCACATGACGGACAGCGTGTGTTCAGGAGTTTGTAGATAACACGAGCAAGGACAAAAGCCGACACGCACCAAGCTGAAATGATCAAGCCAAGAGTTCGTCTTGGGGACATGAGGTTTTCATGAGCGAATGGATGGACACACACTATGTATCTGTCTAGTGTTAGAATACAGAGGTTATAGGCGGATGCAGCAAAGAAGAAATTTCTAATCTCCCAAGCGATTTTCCTTGTACCTCTAGTACAGGATGCGAGGAACTTGCAGATTAAGGAATAATAGGGTGTGTAGAATAACCCGACCAATAGTCTGCCACGCCTAGAGACAGGATAAACCAGTTGGGCGACTGTTGCTCTCGGATAGTCGGTACCGATAGAGTCACGTAGATGACCAAACTGTTGCCGAGGACAGTAATAACACTGATGAATAGCAAGGTTATATCTAGAGCAGTTAATGCTGTATCCTCGCTTGGATATGGGAGAGTGGCGTTACTTGTTGAGAAATTCAAAGAGGACATTGTCAACCAAGAAGAAGTGGGTTTCCTCTCGCGAGTGAAACTTCAAAGGAAAGGTTGCACTTTTTTATACCAAGAGCCTATTACTGATTTGCGTTTTTAATTTAGAAGTTTGTTAGTCAACGCGCCATTTACTGTAGTCCTAACAAAAAAACAGATGTCATAATTGCTGAATCGTGATGACACGCGTTAGAGCGGTTTTCACATGCCTGTCGTGTGTATTTACAATTACTCTGTAATTGCGATTGGTTCGGGTTGTGGTCGGTCGAGGGCATGATCTTTGATCTTCATCCAATCAGAAAGCGTAGAGCCAAAACAATTACTTGTGATTACTTCGCTCGCAAAAGGAGAGATTGTGAATCACCTCGCTCTCTGATTGGTTGGTCATCGAGTTACTATCGCATTTGATTGGATGGTGAATTACTCATGAATTGCCTTCACGACAAACATGTGAAACCGCTCTATAAATATTGTTTGTTTGTTTATTTTAATTTTTATATTTCCTTTACAGTAAAAGTCGTTGCTTGTCTAGCTGCGCATTTTCAAATCGGCGCTTTGGGTTCGAGAGCTACTAAAAGGGGCTGTGTCTCGGTCATTTGAATAAATTTGTAAAATACAGCTCCAAATTTGTATCTTATGATCCCCAATCACTTACTGATTTGATATTAGCCTAATAACCAATGTAGATAACTTTTATCGGCAAGCCTGCCGTACAATTGATGTAACTTCAAGCTATGAAAATTCGTGTTCATCCCAACAAGATTTCAGAAACTCATTGTTGCAATCCGTTTGGACCATTCGCTCTGTAATAGGTCCATGCAGCGGCAGCCTACAATCATGATCGCTTTGTAGTTAAAGATATATTTAACAAACCTAGACTTGTAATTATTTAGGCTATCCATCAGTTATTTGGATGTTTTTCTACATTCACCGAAAGTGTGCTAAAATCGTGACACGATGAAACACGCGTTCTGGCGTTTGATATTTTACTTCCAGCATTAGTTTCCTGTAGTCCGAGAATGGACTACTTGAAATCATACGTCCAGAGGAGCGCGCAGTGGCTGGATCAAGTTAGGCCTAGAACATACGCCGATCTATCATGAGCCGTCCTGATACAAATGAGGAACTCTATTGTCGAAGTTTCATTGTCATTAGGAACGGGACGCCCTCGGAAAAACAGGCTTATCTCCGGTGTAATAACCTGTCATTGCTCACGAACTGCGTCACAAAGCTTCCTTTGTTTTGTAGAACGAATCATGATGAAATAGGAACTGAACACAAAGGTGTCCTCTGGGATGGTTATTACACCGGAGTTAACCCGAAAAACATCATACACGTCCTTAGTTTAACCAAAACATGTCAACCCAAATATGTCAAACCTAATATTTTCGTAATATGCAAAATATCGAAAATCGCTGACATAGTTTTGCAGTTCATTTCTCCGAGATTAAAATCCGACAAAGTGTGAATTGTGCAACAAACTGCTAGTGGTCTGGAGCTTCTCAAGTAAACAAGGTAGTTTTTAGTTCGGGGTCTTAAAATACAAGAAAAATTTAAATTTCGATAAACTAAACAACTTAATAAGATAGAGCAATATTTTAGCTTTAAAATAATATATAACTGATTATCATAGCATAAATTGCGACGCGACGAGAATTTTTTTTTCCGAAGACACCCCTCACGGGAGACCTTAGGCGTGAGACAAAGCCGCCAGCGCCGCCAAGCGCTGCTTATCCCTGGAATTTACAAAAAAATATTCAGGGAACTCAGGGAAAATAATGGCTTTATTCTTTGTCCGTTTCTTTAAATACTATAAGTTAATACCAAGTAAAATATATTTTCGATCCCCTTCAATCCGTGAAAGTTTCACGGGCATCAGCTAGCATTCCCATAATGCGCTAGCGTGACCTCCCCTTACGGTGTCATCACCTTTCATAAAATTCCATGTACATACACATTTGTGTCAAATCCTTCCACCGCGCTGGAAATATTATATTGTACAAAAATAATGAGCCTTAAGCTTTTGTCAATATTAACTCTCATGAGTTATTCGCAATTTATTGGTGTATATGGAACAACATCTTGTGAATCTTGCTCTTCTAGTTCAATTGGCACATCACTAAAGCCTGGTTCTCATATTATCACAAGCGATCGCGAATCGCAATCGAGTTGTATGATGGCGAATGGTTTCTGCGATCTTGCGATCACGATCGCAGACGATCGGCTGCGATCCATAGAAACCATAAAAGTGATACGCGATCGAAAATGCATAACAAGAATACTCAAAATTCAGGGGCACCCCGCGATTATTTTCGGTAAAACATCTGTTCGGATAGTGCAATGAGAGCTGAAACTTTCGCTTCAGAATGTCAAGCTTTAAACGTTCGTATATAGATTCTAAGATGCCCTGGATTTTTCGAATTGTACAAAAGGTGAAATTTTACTATTTTTGGGGGGATTTTTTGCCGTTAAAAAGGTCACGTAAAACTTTCGTATAGAGTTTTTTTTTCCCTGGCATTTCGGAAGACTTCATTTCAATCCCTAAAATTTTCACAACCCAAAACTTTCAGCTATGAAATCCGAACAGATATAAAATTTGTAGGGATTAAAAATACCCAGTTTACAGTCATTTGGACTTATAATGGCACTTTGAGCTGTTTTACAGCATTGTCTCGTTGGGTGCCCCTGAAAATTCGGACCTTTAAACTTGGATTAAAAATCGCTCGCTTATAATTCGTGAAGCTAAGCAAAGAAATCATATGCGTGAAGAAGATTCGGATACGCGATCTTTGTTTGCATATATTTTTGTAGATTTCATTCCTTTCTTTTTCTTGACAAATGATTCGCTCGTGCTGGTATATCAAACACAAGATTCGACAGTGTTTTTTATTAGTGTCTCCAAATACCTCGGATCGCCTCTCTGCTTTTATCTTCTACAGTGCTCATAGCGCAAACACCAGGGCGCGTCATGCTGGGCATTTTTTGTCTTTAAGCCCGCAGCCGCGAATCGTTGTTCTCCTATTATTCTGCAGGACGGTGTTTTGCTGGCAAAAAGAACATAACACTGCACTACTAACAACATCTTTTTGTTTTGAATAAATATATTTTACAACACAGATTAGTGTTCACGCCTTGTACTATATACGACTGGTAGAGTCGGGTTTGATTGCCTACCAGAAATAACCGTTTTAATTTTAATTAGCTTGATGTTAAATGCCATTTTATTTTAGACTTTTATCCAACTAATTTAATAAAAATATATCACTAAAACCTTTGAAAGTGCATATCGCCCCTGAGAGGAGGAGAGAACATGAACTTGTGCTTGAACAAAAAAGGATGACGGACATTCTGTCTCGAGACCTTTATGATTCACGAGATGTGAGATCAAAGATTTAAAAACGTTTTTTTCATAGCATGGAGACAGGTATTGTTTAAAAAAGAACTCTCTAGCTTGTAATAAATCTTCCCTATACCAGGGGTTTTCATACACAATGACATAGAAGCCAGATACACACGGTATTCAATGCAAAAAAGTCACTGGATTATAATCGCACTGGCTGATATTAGCATGCATATTTTCTGCCTGTCGCCACGTCATCAAATTTGAATAAAACATTGATCTTACATATCTCGTTAACCCAAAAAGATATGGAAGCAATATTTTTGGCGTTCTTATTTGTTCAAGCACAACTTTCATTCCATGTTTTCTCCTGTCGGGGGTGATATACACTTTCATTTAAATCCTTGCTTAACTGACTTTGATTGAGGACGCCCCTGAACACCAAGCATGCACTAAGTAATCAGATGGTTGGACTTCTTTGACGACGAAAAGAAACTAAATTAAGTTGCTCTGGTGATATATCTCTCATCAAAAAAGAAACAGATGGCGTTATTGTTAAACACCAACATTAACCTGAACTGTTTGTCTTGTTAATTTGGCTCACCCTTTTTTGTGACCGACGGCGCATTATTAC